>JABUQX010064929.1:22500-25000 GCA_015478945.1 Trachelipus rathkii
TAGTATTTAAATTTTGCACAGTTAAAAGTTTCACACCGTTTACAATTTTTCGGTAGTAGTAGTAACTCAAAAAACGCAATTTTTTAGTTACGTTGTTGCTGCATAAATTGAGAGATGTGTGTTGTTAAACTTTACTGTTTTGATTATATTGTTTATTCTGAGATAAATAAAGTTCTTTTTATTTTCTGTTTAGAAGTGTAAGGTCCATATTTATGAGCAGCCCTTTAGTCTACCTTTAAGTAGGTTTCACTTTAGATCTCTTCCGTAACGGAAATTGAAATTTATGAACTCACTTGACAGTTTTTTGGTTTAAGGAAGTCTTAACTCCTTAACTTAAGTCTTAACTAAATCTTGGTGAAATTTCTTACCTAGACAAAATTGCTGTGAACCAACCTCGAACCTTATTAAGGTTTGATTTCATGAGCTGCAGCCATCTTGTTATTTTTATTGCACAATTTAACAATTTATTTTTTTTCTTTTGTTTGTACTCGTTATGTAGGTGATTTATTAAATATTTACTTTTCGCGAAAGAAAATACTCAGAAACCACTTAAATGAACTTTCACACTGCAGAAATAGGCAACGTGCAACTAGCGACCGACCCTAACTTTCCATAATCATCAGACGATATTTTTGTTTTTTAAATTAAGTAGAAAGACAATGTTCAGTCTACGACTTTGTTAACATTAACTGGAACGAATAAATGCGAAGCAACATACATTCAGTTTTCGGAGTATTTAGTATTGTTATTTCATTATCATTTATTTTTTTAATATTTCTAAGCAGGTAAATTTGTATACATGAAATTAAATTATGCAATATATTATATATATAATATATATATTTATATTATTATAATATATATATATATAAATATATTATATATTATATATATATTAATATATATATATATATATATATATATATATATATATATATATATTTATTTAGCTTATTTAATATATTATAATATATATATATATACTATATATATATATATAATTATATATTTATATCTTATTACTATTTTACCCTACACTTTTCCCGCTTGAGCGGGGTAGTGGTACGTACAGCCTCTCTCACTCACACTTCCCCTCATCTCGCCCCCACCTCCTCCACCCCACTCTATCCCTCGCCAACACCCTACCCTCCTCCTCCCTCATCCCTCCCTCCTCCAGCATCTCCTTTATTCCATCCATCCACCTCCTTCTTGGTCTCCCCCTTCCTCTCCTTCCCATCCCCTCCGCCTCCCAAACTCTCTTAACCACTCTCTGTTCCTCCATTCTCACTAGATGCCCATACCATCTTAACATTCCCTTCTCCGCTCTCCCCACCAACCCATTCCTCCAATCACATCTCTCCCTCACCACCCTATTCCTAATCCTCTCCCTTCTGCTAACCCCACAAACCGCTCTCAACCCTTTCATCTCAAATACTTCAACTTCTTCCTGGACCTGGCATTCAAACCCCCACGTTTCACACCCATACAACAACCGCTGGTACACAATTTTTTTCAAACATACTTATCTTAACTTTCTGTTGAATTAAATCCCCCCCTTTCCATAATTCTCTCAGACCACTCAAAGCTCTCATTCCTTCTCCTACTCTATGTTCTATCTCCTCCCTCATCCCTCCCCCCTTACCCAAATTCCATCCGAAATATCTAAAATCTTTTACTTCTTCCAAATACTACACCCCCTACCTCTAACCCTCAACCCCTCCCCTCCGTCTCTTTCTTCCCTCGAAAACTTAAACACTTTACTCTTACCTGGATTTATTTTAAGCCCTTTTTGTCCACACATTTCTCTCAAACTCCCTCACCAAATACCTCAGCCCTTCCGCGTTCTTCGCCACTAGGGCAGTATCGTCCGCAAACAGTATCATGTTCACTTCCCTTCTATCATTCCCATTCATCAATTCCAACCCCCTCCCCTCCCTCACCATTCCTCTGCAAACACTCTCCATAAACAAATTGAATAGCCACGGCGACATTACACACCCTTGCCTTCAATCCTCTCCACCACCCCAAACATCTCCACTCTGTCCCCTCCAACCACTCTCACACACATATCTACTTTCCTATGAAAGGCCCTAATACCTTTACCTAATTTACCCCCCTCTCCATTTTCCTCCAACACCCTCCACAATTCACCCCTCTTCACTCTATCATATGCTTTCTCTAAATCTAAAAAACACCCATACACTTTCCCTTTCCTCGCTATACTTTTCTCCACAAGCATCTTTAGTGTAAACACTTGGTCCACACACCCTCTTCCCTCCCTAAATCCTCCTTGTTCTTCCCCCATTCTCCCCTCTGTTAAACCTCTCACTCTCTCAATCAGTATTCTCCCATACACTTTCCCTACCACACTTAAAAGACATATACCTCTATAATTCCCACATTCCATCCTATCCCCTTTCCCCTTATACAGGGGAACCAAACAACCATCCTTCCAATCCTGTGGTACCTCACCACTCCTCCAACATATATTATATAACCT
>JABUQX010064929.1:40000-54255 GCA_015478945.1 Trachelipus rathkii
TTTGATGTTCATTCTATTCCAAGTGCTTTGGAAACTAAAGAGCAGCTCCCTCCACAAACAAACCTCTCAGTTAGTTGTCCACTTCCTATCCCAAGGAAATTCCATTACCAAACATCAGCGGAATGCACTTCCAACGCTCTAGCCTTCTGCTGCAGTCATTGTTGTCACAAAGTTTCGAATCCCTGAAGAGCTTTTCTTGTGAGGGCCATGAAATATTCCTGCCTTTTTCTTGCTTAGGCACTGAGATTTGGAAAGATTGAAAAAATATAGCTGAAGCAGTCTCAAGTGTGATCAAGAGCTTTGACCTGAGGTCTAATGTGAAATGCAGAGAAAGAAATACAATTTTATTCCTATCAACCAGATGCTCATTCTTATGTTCTTGTCACTAGGCATCAAACTGATTCTTGGTGGTCAGGTCTTTGTCAACTTAGAACATAAAAGAACATAAGAAATATAGCGGACAGGTAAGAAGGCCACATGGGACCTATTCGAGGACGTCCCAGTTCAACCACTAACCAAAACATGCTCTTCATGCAAATCCACAAAGCACCCTAGGGCTGTCAATAACTTACATAAAAATCCACCAATTTGGCTTAGTTCAAAAAAAATGAATATATGATACCCAAACCATCCACATAGCCTTAATAACTAAGTTATGGGTCATACATGCAGTATAACATAACTACCTACTAAAACTAAAAACCAGCCAATTTTGGCTTTGTCGTAAATATTACTATATGATACCCACCCATCCCATATACCGATCCAACCCTTTCCTTAAATGTTTGCCGATCGAGTCGCACGTAACAACCTCCTGTGTGCAAACCATTCCAAAATTTAATAACCCCTATTGCTGAATGCATGCTTCTTATATCAAAGACTGAACATGGCTTTTCTTAATTTTCTGTGTTCATGCCCCCCTGGTTCTCCCGTCGGCTCTACTATGAAGAATTTAGTGGTCTCTGTTTATCAATAGATGTTAAAAATTTTGTAGACTTGTATTATTGCCCCTTCTGAGAAATCGCCTTTCTACAGAAAACATTCCAAACTCCTTCCAGCCTCGTTCCTCAGCGTGCAAGCTTTTACCCTACAAACCCCAGAAATCATCCCTTGTTGCTCTATGTTCAACTCTCTCTAGCATATCTATGTTCTTTCTTTTAAATAAGGGGCCCAAACTTGCTCACAACAATACTCTATTATGGCCTAACATAGCTATTATCAACAGTCTACTTATTACTTCCTTGCTTCTTGTAAACAACATTGCGAAATGTTATTTATGCCAGCCATCTTATTAGCTTTTTCCTTGCTTCCAAACACTGATTAAAGCTACTTTCAAATTATGCTTATAATCACACCTAAATCTTTTTCTTGGTCCACAGGACTCAAGCCAATCCCCATTCATGTTGTATGGTTAAAACTTTTATTTGAGATACCTAGGTGAAGAACCTTAGACACTTGTTTTTTACTAGAAAATTCATGCCACTTATCTGCCCACCCAAGAAGTTATATCAAGATCATTATTGTAAATCCTTTATACATCACTGGTTACTATTTCCTAATGAGGTGGCCACTTTGGTATCATCAGCAACTTAGAAACCTTGCATTTAAGTCCCTGGTCTAAATCATTTAATAAATTGAGGAACAACAGTGGCCCCAGCACTGAAACCCTGTGGGACACCACTCTTGTACTATTTTCCCATGAATGACTGTATTTGCCAGTTTAGTTGTACACCACTAGTTTCTATTCCACAACCACTCTCTAATCCAACATGTACCACTCCACCTATAACCACATTGCAATAACTTCTTCATCAGCCTTATTGTGGGGAACCTTATCAAAAGCTTTGCTAAAGTCTAAATATATTTTATCAACTTCTTAGTCATTGTAATTAGGGATGGGCCGGAAAATATCCGGCAAACTATCCGGTATCCGGCCTATCCGGCCAAGTTTATAATCCGGTATCCGGCCGGATATCCCATTGTTATCCGGCCGGGATAAATCCGGATAATTACTTCCCTAGTAGGTTCTTCCTTGTTGGGGGAAATATTTTCAAAATTAATTTGAAAAAAATTATATAGTATAATAATATATATATATGTATATATATATGATATATATATATATATAATTAAATATTATATATATATATATATAATATATATATATAATATATTAATTATATATATATATATATATATCTTATATATATATTATTATATATATATATATATGATATATATATGATATTTATATTTCGATGTTGGTACCAATGTTATATTATTTTATTCATTAATTAAGTTTACTGTACAATACCATTTTAATCATGAAATTTGGTGGTGGACACGTTCATAAAGTTATATTTCATTATAACTTAAACTTAAGAAAATTTAACATAAAAGGAAAAAAGAATAAAAAATTGTTGATTCAAACAACTTTTACTCATGCATTTAAGCCTTTCAGTGTTTGTTTAATTATTAATTAACTTATTTACAAAACCTTCAATATATTATTTAGCAAAGTTTTTTATTTTATTTTTATTACTGAATTAGGATTTTTGAAAGTTTTTGTTAAAATGCTTCCTAACATACTGAAAAATAGTTTCGAACTTCAAAAAACATGATCCTTTGCAAAAAAAATGCCGATACTTTCGGTGTGCTGCCAGACGTAATGTTAATATCTAAGAAATAAGTTATTTTGTGAACTATAAATTTTGCCATTCCACTGAAATTCACAATATTTTTTGGTAGTCCTCTTATGGCGGAATTAAATTTCGGAATGATATAGGCATTGTCCGCGTAAACGGCAACTCCGCAACATTTTCAAATTATCGCGAATCGGTAATATCCGCAATTTAAGTCCGCAATTCCGGAATTGCGGACTTAAAATTGCGGAACGCCCAACTCTGATATATTAAATATATTATATATATATAATATATTATAATATAATATTATATATATATATATAATTATATGATATATTTATATATATATATATACTATATATATATATATATATATATTTAATTTTTTTATTGTCATCCGCCACTCACGTGCAGAGCCCATCAATGATGGGTGTTACACGAATCAGAAATTCAAACAGCTAACGATTAAATTACGCAGATATGAGCACCCAGACGCAGGCTTTGAAAGATGGGATACTTAGAATTCAGCAGGAAACACAGAAGATGGAAGAAGAATTCCCACAGAACAGAGGTGGCAGGAAAGAGGGAACCACCACAGTGAACTAGCCTGGAGTAGTTACCAAAATCAACACAAAAACTCATGTGCAGACACAACAGCACCCTAGTGCTACGAGGGCGAAATGTAAAGGTGGTGGTGGTACGCGAGTTGAGGTTCCCTCGAGCACTTGTCCGCTGCTAAAGGTACCATTAGAAAAGAGATTAAGCACCAACATCGCACAGCAAAGATAGAGGGTTAAGTGAAGTTAAAGTACGGAACAGTTTTATAAGTCTTTTGAGCCTTTGACTCTACCCTATCCAAAAGCCGGGTGAAGCCAGAGAACCTTCAGAAATGAGAGGACATTCCTCTATACAAGGGCGGATGAGGCCCTTGTGATAGGCTGGAGTAACTAAGAAGAGGAAAACAAGTCTCGCAGTCTAAACAGAACTCCCCAGTTTCTCTTGATGCTGGCCCTTGCAACAGTGTTGATGTGAGTTTCCAAGAAGCATTTTTTTGTTTATGTCAAGCCCAAGGAGTTTATATTGTCAACAGGAAGGACGAGAGAACCGTCAAAAGAGAGAGGAAAGTTATAGAAGGTGTCTCAGAGAGGAAGATTTGTAGAGTTTTATGAGTTTTTAAGAATTGAATTTCACAAGGTTCAGACGACCCCATCCGGAATTCTTCCAGATCAGCGGAGGATAAGAAATCGGGAAAGGATTAAGGACGGTGAGGCAATTCTAGAAGTAAAAGAGGAGCAGTATTTTTAGGAATAAAACTCGCAAGGTTATTAAAATTTTTATAAAATAAAAAGAGTCGATTCTCGAATGAAGTTGACGTGCCATCTAAGTAAGAGAAAATAATAGGTGGTAAAGATATAGGGGGGGGAATGAACATAAGAAAACACATAAAAGATGGTGATGCGGAATGCACGAAAAAAAAAGCAGAAATGAAAAATTGACCGTTGAAAGAGATGAAGGAGAGCCGCGATCGAGGAGTCATCGAGCGACGTAAGACACATGAACGATCGATGAAGGAGATCCCTGGAATGAGAGTATGTCAACCCAGAAAATGCCACCATTCAGAATACCAGTTATGATTTCAGTCAAGTGGTGAGTAAGAGTGGATCAGTTATATGGGAAAGAAGTTGAGGGTATTAAAGGTGATAAGGGTAATAGAACACCCTGGAGGAACACCACTAATTGACAAGAAATGATGTGGAAGAAAAGATCACCATCAGACAAACAGCCGATTCGTAATTGAGTTGATTTGAAAGAAAACTAGACCTAGAAGAAAAAAGAAGGAAGAAACACAAGGGAGAGCTGTGGAGGAGCTTGGAGGGCAAAACAAGTATACGCGTGCCCAATGGGTATAAACCCTCGGTCCCAAATGCTGGATACTGCCAAGCCGCCAACCACGGCAAGTTTCTTCCCATAGTTCTAAAGAGGGGGAAGATTAAACTATTGACCAGGGGGGCCGGGAGAGAAACCATAAATCTAGTCAGTCAATAGAAGAAGTATATCCCAGTTAAAGCCCATCGGCAAACCAAACGTCCGAAAGCCCATTACTTAGCGATCCGGAGGAGAAAGAAAAAATGCAATGAGATTCCAGATGATCTAAGAAGTGAGAGTTGAAGAAAGGGGTTTCAAAAGATCTCAGAAGTAGATACACGTGTGAGAGCATGAGAAGCGATCCTAAATAGGCGCGAAAGTAACTGTAGAAGATCAGAGCGGCTACCTTTCTTTCACCAAGCCTGAACAGGTTGGACCATCCGGTGCCGTGTGCTTCCAACACATGAGGGAACAGACTGTTAAAAGGGTATTGAGACATTGAGGAATATAGTAACCTGAACGCCAGGGGAGGGGCCAGCCACCCGGAAGCACCGCCCCCGGAAAAAAAAAAACCATCCTGCCTCCAAATACCAGGGAGGAGAATGCCTGCGTCCGGGGCCAAACCTACCCTGCCCTATTCTACGTCATAGATTTCAGCGACCGTGCTCCTGCCACCCCGAGTCAAATTTAATCACAGGCATAACGGCTCAATAAGGGACACCCTGAGATGAGGGAAGAGGAGTCATGAGAAGCATGCGCAGAGACAATCGCAGTTCCAGGGTTGAGCGTTAGAGGAAAAAGGACCGGGCACCGAAGAGATTGAGCCTCTTCAGTTGGGAGAGACAAAGCATCGCCCCCACACGAAACGCCACATTAGAACCAGACCATCCAGAATCTCCGATGAGTGCAGCATCATCATATACTACGGTATTATATATTATTTATACTTACGCGTCTCCCTTATTATTTTCTCTTTCTAAATATACTAAGTTATAATATATGCGAATAGTTGCCTAAATATAATTATATAGATATATATATATATATATAAAATAATATTAATATATATATATATACTATACTACTAAGCCATATATATATATATACTATATTTAATGTGATATTATAATATAACTACCTATATATATACAAATAAAGATATAAATATATATATATATATATATATAATATTAAACAGAACATACCGTGGATAATACCGGTGGATTCCGGTTTTATGGAACTATCCAGCCGGAATTATCCATGGTCTAATCGGGCTATCCGGCTAATTCCACTATGGCCGGCCCCACATCGGCGAAACATTAAAATGTAATGTAACCATCCACGCAGGCCCCCACACCAGGCCTAGCACAGGAAAATGAGACCCGGAGGGTATTGGGGTTACCTCCTGTGCGCCCCAGTTTTCAGAAAAGTAATCATTCATGCAAACCATCCACACAACAACGGTTAACATCATGAAAAGATGGCTAGTTGCGAACTATCCAGAATTTTCTTGTATGTTGGTCATACTTGTCATTCTGTACAGTCTGTCCTATTGATTCGAGCATAATATATATGTTTCTGTTATACAGTAAACACCATGTTTCAAGTTTCTTTTCTTATTGTCAAATAGAAAAGAAGTCCATTCATACTTGAATTCATTATGTCCAATACTCCATTCGGGGCTGATTCCCAACTAACCGGGATAGTGAGCAGCCCATATTGAGAAGGAATCCTATTGTTTTTTTTTTTCCAAACCCATTATTACAATAAACAAGTTGACCATCTGAATGGACAGCACTTTCGCAGATGCGCTGCTTCTTCTGTTTACGATAAAAGGAGACCACTAGTGCCAGAGGTCTGAGTAACAAGGTATGTGGGCTTTCTCTGTTCAGCCCTAAAAGCCAACAATTTAGCATTACAGACTTGGCAAAATAACACAATCATCTTACACTCAGATCAGTTTTCAATTTCAGGTCTGACTTAAACATGCAATGTATTCAAGAACTCCCCAAAAATGCAACCCAGTGCAGCGGAAAGCATCATCTGTAGAAGAAGGTTAAACTGATCATTTTCAATTATCAATGCTCATGTTAGAAGATAAAAGTTATAATACCCAGGAACACAGAGGATTTCCTCAACAGGTTCAACTAGTCATCTGGCAGATGGCGATATCTTGGTATTATAAGTGGGTGTATGTTTTGTTTGTCCTTATTGAAAAGCGCTTTTACATTGACAAGACACGGAGAGTCTAAGAGCTCCAGAATCATACATAGGCCAACAGAATGGGAACTTAGTTGGTTAACTCTCCAAAGCCATTCCTACTTGGGCACACCAATTCTTCAGAACTTCAGGCATCATACCTTTAGTGACCCAGGTTCTCCCAAAACTTTTTAGTTGTCGCTAAGGGGCTTCCAGGCCTATAAGGATCAACACCTGGGACTGCTGTTCATCTATGTAAGCGACCCCGTAACCCAGGCCAAAACCTAGGTAAGCCAGTCCTCATCGGATTACCCAAGTTTTGAAACTCTGACAAAAGTAGGAGTGACAAGTTGGCCGCAATCGGAAAAAGTAGCTCCGGTGCGCGGAATATAGTATCCCATGTTTTGACTAAGCCGGTAATGGTGTTTGTAATAACGATTATAGTTTGTTAGTTGAGAAAAAATTACAGAATAGTTGTGTTTAATGTGTGAATGTTTGAAGTATTAATGTCTTAATGATTAAAATCATTGGCCAAATTTAATCATAGCCTAGCTCAAAGCCGGAAAATTGAAAGTAACCGTTCGTTGGGGCAGGTTTTGAGAGAGACCCCTGCTTTAGATCATGATTTGCAAAAATTTTAAGCACAACATTTTGCCCAATCACACGTTTGTGAGTCGAGTTCCGCTTCCCAATTATTCCCTGTATTTGGTCTCCCAGTCTACTTTAAAGTAGGCAGTACCACTCTCCTGGACAAAGGTATTAATGTTGCCAGTCACTTTTGATCCTGCCAGTTGAAGCTCGCACAGAAACTTTATGTAGCCCATCGTCCTTTCTTTGGAAGAGCCATACAAGGTGTTGTGAGCCCATTGTAATTCACAACCTGCAAAATGAAAAAATTAATTGAGACATATAAATGGATGTGATTAGTACAAAAAATGATGGTTGAATATGTCACCATAATGTAATTAAATGGCTTGAAGATGTTATATAATGTAATGATCCAACCACTCCTAAAATAAAACCACAAACATTATTTGTCCTAATTGGACCGATACCCACCATCTCTTTTATAACTAAAATAGTTATCTGACTCGCAACAACTTGCATATCTTCATCAGTGACAAAGTGTAAGTTTCGGGTATAGAATCAACATAGAAAATACGGGATGCTTTGTCCACTCAAAAAAACCTGTGCATAAAAAAAGGGATGTGAATTTAGAGCAATTTGGGAATTCAGCACCCTTCGAATTAGGATATAAAACAGCTAGGAAAAAAATCTGCCAGAAAATTGTTTTTTTTTTTGTTTGTAGCACCCAGTAGAGTCAGGCCATCAAGAGGGGCGGAGGAATGAGAGGTGGGAAAATCGCCCTGTGGTTCCTTAAATCCTCTTCTTCGAGCCTCCCAAAAGAGCAGGGTAGAATTCCTTTTCCAGTGGTCTTCGTATGCAAGTGTTTTTCCTTATTCTTGCGCCACTCTCGTTTGAAGATTTAAGTGTGCCAAACTCCAGAGTGGGCGACACGGCAGGAAGACCCCCAAGGGCCACAGGGCGCGACTCCAGCACGTTGGCCGCTTGAGACTGCGCGGTGAATCGGTGAGACCACAGCAGACCCAAAAATACTGAGCTTTCTTTGGAATTTTTCTGATGACTACTCCAGCTATTAATGGGTCGATGATCCATGGCCGCCTCAGCACGACGCCAGGCAGGGGACGTTAAAAGGGAGTCAAATGAAGGAATGCAGTATCCCAACGGGAAATTCTATTGGGAAAGAAAGCCCAGTATGTGTCGCTATAATTTTTGAACGACCAAGGGGCCAATCGATATGGTATTGGATCACACCTTGCTGACTTTGTTCTCTCTCTCGTTCGAGCGATTTAGTAACCCTTGTGCAAGTGCCCGTCATCTGGTGTTTAAGGGGAATTAGAATCATATAATAGAGTTTATACAATTAAATATAAGGGTTCGGCGTTATTATCGTGGTACTTGGTGAAGTTCATACACAGATCATGTCTTCACTATTACGTCCGGTAAGAGGGTAGCTACCGAGACGGATGTGAGAAGATGGGGAGCCAAGGTGTACTGGTGGTGGAAGAACTCAGCAAATAAAAGGCTAGGAGTGTGGCCCTTTCACTCGTTTTCGTCAGGTTGGCTATATCCACCTTTCGGAGTTGTTTCTTCGTCTTGATTGTCAAATGTAGCACGCTCATTCCAGACAAATGTTCCTGAGCGGTAGCATTTAATGCAGCCACTGCATTTCTTACTTTAAAAAATGATTTGTTGATACTTTCTTTAAAATAATATGTGGCCACAATCATATAGAAAAGGTGTCATATGGGACGTGAATCTATCCTTTAATTTAACTCTTCCAAAGCCCGCAAACAAAAGGATTAGCGTCAGGTGGGAAAAAGGAGCGCTATAAACTAACTATTCTTATCGGCTCTCGAAAGGATGGGAATTAAGAGTCATCCTCTGCGGTGACCTGACAATTACTACCACTCCCGGATGAGCTGAGTGAGGGGATGTATGTGGTTGGGATTTATGATGACGTCACTGTCGGCTGAGAAATGCATAAGACACATCGAAATCATGGGAATGCGACATCAGCGAGGCCTCTATCGCCGTACGTAGAGGTATTTCCTTTTGGACCTTCAGGCCTGGGTGGAAAAGGCATATTTTATGATTCTGGGAACAGTTGGTCTATTAAAATAATACCTTTGAAATAGTGATTACACCACCAGTTTTTGGTGGGCATGTGGCTGTCAAGCCGGAGGCAGGCATGATTCGTAATCTAAGCGCAATGAATCTTTTAATGTCATGTCCCGGTTAACACGATTGAGGAAGCCACTTCTAACCCTTTTTCTGCTTCAAGGACGATGTATGAATATGGAACAAATATGGCTGGCTATTTTTGTACGGAAAAACAGTCTCTGTAGTCGCTTGTTTTCAGAACAATAGCAGACAAGGCGCGATTTAAGATTGTTTTATCAGTACCACAGATTAGTCAAGAGTTTTATGGTCTTGAACTCCACTACTGAATCTCAGGCGTTCTTCAGAAACTTAGGATTGATAGGAAGATCACTGGAGAGTAGTTAAATATTCCTGAAATCCTCCAGAAATGGGGCCATACACAAGGGGTTTGACCCTACAGTTAGCAAAGTAACCAACGAAATGGGACAACTTGTTTATTCCCGTCTCTAAAGGAGCAACCCATGTGATGAAGGCTGATATACCTTGTTGCGGCGGAGTGTTTTGTCTCACAAGCACCAAACTTACTTTCTCTTCACTCTGTATGCAGCTCCGCGTGAAATAATGACGAGAAGGCGAAATATGATGGTAATTTGGCTGTTTTGAACAAATCGCCCTTTCTTGGAAACTGTGCTCTGAGAGCATCCGCCACCAACAGCGACGAAATTACGGAAGCAAGTTAATCCATACTGCAGACGTTGACACCTGTCGTCGCTCGGTGCGATTCGTGGGATAACTAAAGATGCTGCGAGAGCGGAGGTGTCTTTACTGAAGCCTCACAAGGCCACACTTAGCATGCGCTGAATGAGACCAGTTCTTCCTTATGTGACTGCTCTCGCTATTTTAGTATCAATAGTCTGCTCCCACCTGGTTGTAAACAGCGGGTAATTCTTAAATTAAACCTAGAAGCGACCTAGGCTCTCCGCTTCTGAATTTCAGAAAATCTTTGGTTAAAAGTTCTGATAGAGTGTCCCAGATTGACAAGATGTTTTGCTTTTTTTGATTTGTGGGAAGGGAAAAGCTCGGGATTAGCGGCGGACACGCTACAATGAGCAAAACCACCTCAGCCATAAGGGACCCAACGAGTAATTTGTTTGCGTAAGCTTTCCACTTCCTGTTCAAATTGTGTTGACCAGGAGGAATGTTTTAATCTTAGTTGAGAAGACGCCCGTGCCGAATACGCACTTTGCCCGTCCCGATATACGCACTTTGGTAGGATTGAGAACGAATTCCGGCATTCAGCAAACCTCCAAACGCACGTATGTGCTCCATTATGCTTGTCAGGAGAGGGAAGGACTAAAAATCATCTAAATAGCGCCAAGCAAGGATGCCACGGGGGCTGAGGAAAGCTGGAACAATGGGAAGCCGTAATTGACAGGACATGGGGCGGCATTGGTGCAAAATCCGATGTGAGAAGTCGTGAACATTGTGCATGGCTAGACCTTGACTTTATTGTCTTTACTCCAAAGAGGCCCATTTGATAATGTGCAGCTGAATTCACGCTTTTCGTGGAAACTCTATAAATTCAAATGACAATGTTGTGATATTCCAATTGGCGTGAGAGCGTTTTTTGAACTTCGCCGCACTTGCGGGAAGCGCCCTACAAGTTTTGTAGCTTGGATGGTGAGCCCGAACTGTACGAAGCAAGAGTCCGAAAGGGAAAATTGAAAAATCTCAATTTTGAATTTTTGGCATTAATTCTTTGATTATCACCACAACAGATGATTATTTTGGGAATTGATGAAACCATTCTAAAATTCTTTTACATTGTTGAAGATTATAACTTATAGTTAATTTTTATTTGAATTAGTAGGCTGCCCTTTCATCAGTATATCACCTGTATCATGTACCAGTGTAGAAGTTAAGTTTAGAATGGATTGTTTGTACATCTACATTTTCCCTTGTCAAATCTGTTGAATATTAAGTTGTATTACATTATTTTAATTACATAAGCCCAAAGTTTTAGTTTTAAGGAATTTCAAGTCATATGACCAACTTATTTTGTAACTCAGCCGATGGACTTCCTTGATTTTGCCGGGACACAGTCCGCTGAGTGCTGAGTCTGCAAAAGATCGTGTGTGGGGCCCCTAGAAAGATCCCACGAGTTCCCAGATCCAGCAGTCCCTTACTGGAAACTTGTGCATACCAATACACTGAATTCGCCAATGCGCTCACCGTGATGTGTGTTGGTGCCCGAGTGATATACATGTATATATTAGCGCGGTAAGTAGACCTAATAATAAACGCTGTGTGGTATATAAAATAGGCTCACTACAAATGCCATAATATGATATGTATATATCAAACATGGTATGGATATGCATAAATATTGTCATGAGCCGTGCTGCACGGAGTTGTATATATAGCTATATATAATCTATTCACAAAAACTGCTGACTTTCAAATATGAATTGCTGAGAAAATATTTGCATTTTAACCATTGGTAATTTTAAGGCTAACCATAATATATATTATATATATATTAGTATGTGCCGAGCCTCCGAGGCTACAAAGCAGTATTTATCTAATGTTACTAACGATATAAGACTCCACGATATGAACAGAGGCGTAGAAGCGTACAGGAAAATAAAAGAGAAATAACTTTTTGCGGATTTAGCAAGCAAGTTATGCATACGAAGGCAAAATGAAAAGCATTTAAAAAAAGAATTATATTTTATGGGTACTAATTCCGTCGAATATTTATTAATGCCACCTTATATACTATTATAATTTTAAGATCGGTGAAGATGCAAAGAGCTTCAGGGTGGACAACCCCGAAAGAGTGAATGACCTTTGCAAACGCTCTTTGATTATATAACTTTGGGGGAAAAAAAGCAAAAAAGTTGCCAAATAGTATTTTATTTTGTACTGTTTGGGACGAAAATATTAATGTATTTTTTCCCTCCTTTGATATTCATCATTTCGGACTAAGTATTTACCTAGGGGAGGGTTGGAGAAGCCCGGTCCGACGGGATGATATAGGTACAGAGGGGACGATTAGTCCCCCCTAGTCAGGCTCCTTTCCACGGATAGAGCAGTGTAGCACCGGTCAACTTAGCACGCCGATTACCGTTAAAGGCCATGAGCCAGTAGAAACACCCGACTGCTATAGCCAGTACCAGAATCATTGGTTATAAGCTTGCTAGCGCGAGGGGGATTTAGCTGTGGCGGAGTTGTCTTTAGTTAAAAAGACGAAAAAACGAAATTCCACATATTGAAAACCCAGAGGCCACCGTGCTGCCTGGCTGCGTGCAACTGGAGAGAATACAAGATTGCGCCAAATGTTTCTTGGCGAACATGAAAATTCTCAGCGCTATATCATTCACCACAGACCGAAGGAGACAGTGAGCCCAGCCGAAGAGGGACGGCCGAAAGAGTAGGTAAGTAAGTTCACGTAGCGAAGGTGATGTGTTCAAAACCTTATATTGAACTATTTTGTTAAATGTGGTGCGCTAAAAAAGACGAAGCGGCTGTAGGCTGCTATCTCTTTCATTTATTTTTTTTAAATTTCATTGAGTAAAACGCTCCCGTCTTGATTCACATAGAGAGAATGATATTCGTTTATTTTTCATTTCTTTAACGCGTAGGTCATAATTGTGTAGTTTTGTGTCAAGATGTTATAGATGATGAAATGCACATCGAAACAAGGATTTTGAGGTTAGTAGAAGAGGGGATGAACTGCGAAAAGCACCAGCATCTCTCACGTCCCCCTACGACGGTAGTGTAGCTGTTATAGCTAGTATAATATAGTTATTTCCCGTATAGAGAGAGAGGGTCAAAGTATAAGTGAAATAGTTCCGCAGTTGTCTGGCATCATGCCGAAAGTATTATATCATATATTATATATATATATATATATATATATATATATATATAGTTAGATATAAAGATCATATATAGACCATTTGAGATACTGGTAGTGACGCGTAGTGGTAGTATGTAGGAATAATGAAAGTAGAATGAGTAGATACAAGTATACTAATTAAAGGACTCGCACGATAAGATAAAGGACGAAAATAATTTAAGGAAGTATATAGGTATATATATAGATACTAGATAGAGTCAAACTAATTGTTAATTGAAATTTAGTGTATAATTTATATGGCCGCTTGGATATTGCCGAGAGGCACGGGCGATTTAATTACGCGCGAGTGCTCGGAGAACCGAAACCGGGATGCAGAGCGTGCCGAAGTAGGATGCGAGTGTGTTTAAATTAATACTTGTGACGAAGGGAGTTACATAGTGCGAAGGTGGGGGGAGGATGATATTATATGTAGATTGTTGGATTGCGGTTAAGCCTCGGCAGGAGTGCGTGTAAGGCAGGACGAAAAACCCATAATTGTTTAAAATACGAAGGGGTAGAAGATGAGAAAGACTAGAAAGGTATGTTTATTGGTTTTCTATTGACTGATTAAATGATGAAAAATGTGTTGGGGAAGCGAATTGAGATATATAGGGTGAGAAATGGAGCGGCTTGAGTATGTGAAAGTACTGCTGAAGATGTTGAAAGGTTATGGAAAAGGGAAAATCTCGGAACCTTTAAATTTACCGTGAAGAGTTATCGAAGAGTCTGAATTTAAAAGATGAGATTTTATTAGAAGCTACCAAAATATGTTCAAATTTAAAGTTTAATGATTGAGATACCTGGCATACCGAAATTAAAGAAGAACTTTTTAAATTTCAAGAAAAGTACTTGAAGATTGTCAAAATTGAAGGATAGACGTTTTACAAAGTTACCAGAGATGAAATATTGATTGCTTCCCATTCAAAACAAGTTTGGGCAGAAGCAGGAATTATGGTATG
>JABUQX010064930.1:0-32500 GCA_015478945.1 Trachelipus rathkii
ATATTATATAATATATACATATATATTATATTATATTATATTATATATAGATATATATTATAAATATATATTTATATATATATATATATATATATAGATATATGCAGTAATATATTTTTAGAAGGGCATAATAGATAGATATATATTAGTATATATATATATATATATATATATATATATATTATATATATTTATATATATAATATATCTATATATATTTCTAGCAAGGGGCATAATAATATATATATAATATTATATATATAATATATATATTATATATATATATATATATATATATATATATATATTAATATATATTTTAATATAAAAATTATATATATATTATATTATATAATATAATATATATTATATATATATAATATATTATTTATATATATTTATATATATAATATATATATAATCTATATATAATATATATAATATATATTATATATATATATATATATTATATAATATATATATATACAATATATAATATATAATATATAATATATATATATAATATAAATATAATATATAGTATATAATGATGGGAAGAAAAAGAATAAATTGTATTTAGTTTATGGATTTAACAGGCGTATGATAGTGTTAATAGGAAGGCCTAATGCAGGTGTAGTGATAGATGTGTGGTATAGGCTTCTGAATGAATCAAAAGTATGTTTGATGGAAGTAGGCGTGTGTAAGAATTAAATGGTGTCCAAAAGTGATTGTTAGTATTAATTAGAGGAGTGAGACAATGTTGTTATGTCTCCTTGGTTATTCAATTTATATAGATGGAGTTATGAAAGAGTTAGATGTGGGGGTGGCAGAAAATGGTGTTAGATGATGGAGAATGGAGATGAGTGGAGGTTACCCACCTATTATGCGGATGATTTGGTTCTGTGCGAACTGAAAGAGTTTGAGAAGCATTGGTAGAGGGATTTGGCAAGATGTGTTAAAGGAGTGATTTGAAAGTAAACGTTAGATTAAGAGTAATGGTTGTGAGTGAGGATAACCTTCAGTGTGAAAGTTATGTTAGATGGTGAAGCAGCTGAACAATGATCAGGTTTAATATTTAGGTAGTGTCTGGAGAAGAAGGAACGGATGCATGCAGAGTGTAGTAGGAAAGTTGTGAATGCAGAAAGGTGGCTGGTGCAAATTAAATCAGTTTTGTGTGAATGTAAAAGAACAAAGTGTGGAGTGCGCTGGGTCTTGATGAGGGTATGTTGTTAACTGTTTTAATATTTTATAGTAGTAAGACTATGATCTGGAATAAGAAGTATAGATATAAAGTTCAATGTGGTTCAGATGGACAAGCGGATGTATAGTGGTGGTGTGTTGGGAACGAATGCTGGGAGACGAAAAAAAGTGGATTGAAGTCAGTAAAGGAACCTGGAAGAGAGAAAATGTGAGTTTGGCAGAGGCGAAAGAAGGTGCATGATAGGAGAGAATGGCGGGGTTGTGTGAGGTTGTTGCCCACCTGGGCCAGGGATGACCATTACACTTGACGACTTTACCATAATGAGCATCGTCGCTCCCGTGAACACAGTGGATTTTCTATTGCACGAGTTGCTTACTAATATGGTAAGCTGGGCTTCTTTTCGACTTTTGTCATATTGTTTACTGCTTTTCTTTTCCGAGCATTTTAACGCCCTTACTCCCAATCTTGGGAAAAAATGTAGATGAAGAAAAATAAAATATATATATATATATATAATATAATAGATATATATAATATAATATATTAATATATAATAAATATATATATATAATAATATAGATACTATATTATTATATAAATAATATATATATAACTATATATAAATAATATATAATATATATTATATATATATATATTATATGATAATATATAGTATATATATATATATATATATATAGTATATATAATAATATTATATAAATATTATATATCGCATTATAAAATAGTATTCATTATAATTTTTTGAAAATATAAATAAATAATTAAATAATATTTTTTTTACGGCATCCTTTGTTTTGTTTTTTTTTTGTTTCTTGTTTCCCGTACTTTTACCCGGTTTTTCCCAGTTTCTCGGAAAAAACTTAAAAGGCAAATCCATTTTCAACTAGTTTCGGGCCATTCAGGCCCACCTAAAAATGGAACATAAAATTTTGGAATTTTCAGCCGATTTGCTATATTAGTGGAAAAAGCTACCCTGCAGCCTTTGCCTTTGGGGTTAATATTAATTTATAAAGCTACGCTGCCGATCGCATCGATTCTATGTATTAATTTAAAAAACTTAACAGCTTTTTTTTTGTTATATATAAATTATAATATATATATATATAATATTATAATTATTATATATATAATATATAGGAAGTGGGCGAGCGGGACACGCCCCGCATAGCAAGTATTAATAATTAATATTAATATACTAATATATATATATATATATATATATTAGTATATATAATATATATATAAATAATATATATTATAAATATATAAATATTTATATAGATATATGAGAAAAAGAAACACTATAAATATATATTAAACAGGCCACTCCTTAACTAATTAGGACATTTTTCGAAAGAAATTTTCTTATTAAAAAGGGGGCGCAATACCCCCCCATTTTTTTTTCTTCAAGTAGAATATAACACTTGGCTATTGCTGCCATACTAGATTCCATGCATTCTGGCAGATTTTATTATTTATCGCTAGATAATATAGATTTAAACATTACTTTTTATTTTATTTGCTTTATTGTATAATTTACGCAAAAAATTAATTCTTGCTCGATTTTCTCCGGGGGGGCACTCGACAGTCTCCGGGGGGCAAAGCCCCCCCGGAGGCAGTTTTCTTCAGACAATTCTCCGGGGGGCTTTACAAATCCGGGCCATAAATATAAACAAATATACACAAAATTAAGGATAATGATATTCTTGTTTCTTGTCAGCTAATCTTAGTCTTATTAGTTACTGTCTTGCTGAATTAGTAAATATCCAAAAAATTAACCAAAAAAGTCTTAGTTTAAAAGAATTATAGCATCTATTTAGTGAAATTTTTTGAAGTTAGATAAATAATAACATAGGGTACGAAAACATTATTATGAAGAATATTAAAAATATATATGAGTCAATATGGACCTTTTCAAATAAAGAAATAGATCTTTGGTAAAATATTTATATAAATATATTAATATATATATAATATATATATAATAATATATATATAAATTATATATATATATTATGATAATATATATATATATTATATAATGAATATATATATATATTACTATTAATATATAAACTTTCCGTAGGCCTAGCCCACGTTATTACTAGTAAGTAAGAGTATTAAAAAGTAAGGTAAGAAATCGTATAACGAAGAGTTTCTTACGTCGATACAAGTCTACTGTTTTTTCTAGAAATTCATCAGTTGATCTCAGACCCTCGATGCTTATATCAAACAATGATTAATTCTGCAGGCATTTATTTCTTGGTCTTACTAGTATTCGTCAGTAGATACTGAAAGATTTATCTACTGAGGCCTGTCGACAGGAATGACAGAAGATTTCACAGACTTTGTAACTCGCAATATCCCATGTCCGCTTCCAATATTTTCGACAATGGACTTTCATCTTTCTTTAAATATTTCTCTGTAGCATGAAATTGATATAAAAATTGAAGGTCTTCAGGTCAGCTAGTACACCTAAAGCATTAAGTATCGGAAATCTGTCACAAAATTTCTAACTTAAACAGATATCCCGGAAATTTGTTAATGACTGAAACGTCTCAAAGCGACCAGAAATATCATTATATCAATTGATTTTTCTTATCTTCAACCTTTCTTCAATTTCTTCGATTACACAATCGCAATATATCTCTCATCCCGTTAATGCATTTTTCTTATTCTTCGATCAGCAAATCAGCCGCACTTCAATGCATAGCTTCTTCCATTATTCACACGCCGAAAACATTTTTGTGTCACTATGACTTCCCCACACTTAATTTGCAATATTTTGCAATGCAATTTTGTTCAGTAATTAGGGGATGATTTGGTCATACTAAAGTCCTTTCTTTGCAAAGCATTGCTAAGATAAGAGAATGCACTAAGGAGTTCATTTATTACATAACAGGTGTCAAGGAAACTCTCATTTCTGATTTCAGCAAGATGCCCCTGTAAAGTGATGCAAGTCGTCCCTTTCTTTGTGATATGCTACAAAGCCATCAAATGACTTTAAGCTCTGAAGACAGCATCACTATCTATAATGAGATAACCATCCACTTCAATGCATTCTGTAATCTTGAGGATTGGATCGTTGATTAATTATTGAATATCATGCAAAATTTACCTTTTTTTTGCGACCTGCTAAACAGTTTGTAAATGTCTTTCAAAATATAAAAAACTTTTACCCTTTATTCTTTATTCATGCGGAGACTTGCTGCCAGGAAATATATGTGCTCGTACATGATACTAGAGAACTTCTTTTTTTGCTTTTCTGAAACTTTTTTAACTCCAACTTTTCCAGCCATATTAAAGCAGAATCAAATCCAAAAGCAATAATGTTTTCATAATTTAAATCAAGATCACTCAGCTCCTTATCAATAGCATTTGCAATAGTTTCTGCTTTTCCATCAATAGCATTTGCAATAGTTTCTGCTTTTCCATTGGGTATTTTAACAATTGACAAGAACTTTTCTACGAGATTTTTACCCTCCACTACTCTAAACATTATATCAGCTCCATTCATTTCTAAAGAGTATCTCATCGCCAAACGCATTAAACTTGTTTTTTCAATGTTTTTTCAACTCATCTTCTCAAAACTTCGCCCATACAAACAGATAGTTCGCGGCAGTGTCCTTGCTTGCTGTCAATTTTGACCTATCACTAGGATTTTTTTCTCATGTTTTAAAATCATCATTCAATTGTCGAAAATATTTTCATCAACTTTGATTTAAGTAGTAACTACTTCGTCCTTACCAAAAAATACAACCCTCGCAAAAGATTTTTAAACCTTTCCTATTTAAGTCTCTTTCACTTTCACTCCGTTGAACACTTTGAGATGAACGGTTTCTCATAGCCCGATCTCCTGAGGTTTCCATTTCTGCAATTATAGTGTGAGCTGAAGAGGTGCACCCCTAGCCCTAATAAAGTTTTTGAAAGTTGAAATGGAACGTTATGAATACCCACCTGTATTTGTAGAACATGCCATCATTTTTCATACAATTTTGGCACAGTTTACCAAAAGAGCCTCGTTTTTCTCAATGTATGCCAACCAACGATATTGGCTGTTCGAAATTGTTCTTTGTAGGTAGCTAGCGTTTTGCGAATTGAGCTGGACTGATCCTGCACTTTATTCAATCATTCTTGTATATCCATATGTTTAATTTGGTAAAATTGATACGTTTGCTGCCGTTCCTCTCTCGGTTTATATTAGGTCCTGCGTTGCGCACTAAATAGAGTCATTTTTCCTCATGATCCCGAAAGAGAAGAGGTACCTATATGAAAAGTTAAAAAAAGATAGCGGACAAAACTACTATATTATATAATATATAATATATATATATAATATATATATATATATATATATATATATATATATATAGTATTATATATATATATATATATATATATATTAATATATATATATTATTTAATATATATATATATATAATATAATATATATATTATAGATATAATAATTATATATAATTATATATTATATATTATATATATATAATATAATAGTATAATATATATATTAATTGTTTTGTTTCATAATGTTTTCTACTCTGTTTCAGTTGTTTCAGTAAATTTTTTACATATTCGATCAAGAACAGTAAAATGCCACCGGCAAAAGTCGTGTGTAAACTACCTTTTTAGAAAAAAAGTTAGCAAAGACCCTCGTAATGAATTGTAACTTTTGTGTGTGTGACTTACAGAAAACTGCTGACACTCAAATGAGGCCCACATCGCAAATATTACAAAGTGAGAACATCAATGAAATATTTTTGACAAACCAAAATCAATAAATTATATATATATATATATATTATATATATATATATATATATATTATATATAATAATATATATATATACATATATAATATATATATATATATTTATATATTATTTAATATATATATATATATATAAAATATAATATAATATATATTATATATATATATATATATATATATATATTATATATATATATTATATATATATATATGTATATATATATATATATATAGTATAATATATAATATATATATTATAATATATATACTATAATATATTATATATAATAATATATTTTAATAATATATAATATATAATATATATAATATATATATATATATATATTATATATAATATATATATATATATAATATATATATATATATAATATATATATAATATATATATATATATAAATATATTAATATAGTATATATAATATATAGATATATATATATATATATATATATATATAATATATAAATATATATAATATATATATATATATATATATATAATATATAATATATATCTAATATCTTCTTTCTTCACTTTCCTCTTTGCCCCAAGATTGGGGTAGGTGCTGTACAAGCATCGAAAAGAAAAAGCAGTAGGAGAATATGACAAACGTCAGAAAAGAAAGCCCAGCCTACCGCCCCCTCTGTACCATAATTAGTTAGAGCTCGTCACAGACAGAAAATCCACCTAAGAGCTTCATAAGACCGCGACGGACCCTCACTATGGTAAATCGTCAATGTAAGGG
Source organism: Trachelipus rathkii (assembly GCA_015478945.1). NCBI lineage: Eukaryota > Metazoa > Arthropoda > Malacostraca > Isopoda > Trachelipodidae > Trachelipus > Trachelipus rathkii. Next base: position 6,776 of record JABUQX010064930.1, read on the forward strand.
TTCATCCCCCGATGGCCAGGTGCGCCAACAACCATGCCCCCCATAACAAACCCCGCCATTCGCTCTATCATGCACCTTTATTCTCGCCTCTGCCAAACTCACATTTCCTCCTCAGACATTCGTTTTTTCACCGACTCAATCCCTTTCTCTTCGGTCTCCCGCGGTCGTTCCAACACACTTCTCCACGTATGACATCCCGCGTAACCAATCGCGACGTTCATTTCATCCTTCCACATGAACACATGAACTTAGATCTAAATGTTATTCCAGACCATAGTCTCACTACCGTACCAGGTAACAACAGGTAACAACATACCCTCATGTAAGACTCTTAGCGCACTCAAGACTTAGTCCCTTTACAATTCACCAACGATTTAATTGCACCAACCACCTTCTGCCATTCACAACTTTCTACTACACTCTCCATCATCCGTCCCTTCTCATCCAAACACATACCCTAAATACTTTAAACTCAGACACTTTGCTCCAGCTCCTACATCTAACATAACTTCACACTGAGACTGTCCTCACTCACAACCTAACCTTACTCTTATCTACGCTTTACTTTCAACACCCCCTCCTATTTACAGTACCCTACCCAAATCTCTCCACCAATGCCTCTCAAACTCTCTTCAGACTCGCACACAAACCAAATCATCCGCATACATTATATATATTATATATATATAATATTATATAATATATATATATATACTATATATAAATAATATAATATATATATATATAATAATTATATATATATAATATAATTTTTTACAAGGTGACCACCATATAGGCATGACCCTTTTCTAGAAGGGGCATGATATATAAAATATATATATAGTAATATTATATAATATATTTATATATATATATATATATATAATATAATATTATATAATATATATATATATATATATATATCATATTATATATATATATATAATATATATATATATATATAATATATATATAATATATATATATATAATAATATATATATATATTATTGATGCATTAATAAATAGTATGCATAATAACATATGTAGTATATTATTTTATTCTTAGCATACGATAATTAAAAATTTAATAATTAATTTTTTTACGGCATCCTTTTTTTTATCTATTTTTTTTTGTTTCTTGTTTTTCCCCTTACTTTTTACCCATTTTCCTCCAATTTTTCCCCGGGAAAACTTAAGTGGAAACAACTACCTTGCCAACCTGTCCTTTGGGTAAATATTACACTATAAATTAAATGTATTAATTTAAAAACTTAACAGCTTTTATTTTTGCTATATATATATATATATATATTATATATATATATATATATATATAATTATATATATTATTATATATATATATATATATATATATATATATATACTATAATATATTATATAACATATTATATATATTAGATCATGAGAAAAATAAACACTAATATATTATATATAATATATTATATTAATATTACTTATATTAATATATAAATAATTAATTAGTTAAAAATTAATAATAAAAATTTATATATTATCTTTTTAATGCAATAAAGAAATTCTATATATATATTATATGAATAAGTATAAACTATATACTTATTATTATTCTATTATATTTTACAATAGAAAATGGATGCGATATACAAAAAGAAGCTGGAAACTTATTTTTGATCCGTACACGTCGCATAAGTTACCGTCTTAATTTCCTGAGGCGACTCGCTCCTGCTCGCTGAGTACCGCTGTACCTTTTCATTGGTGTAGTCCTATTACGAGCGTGACTAGTATATTCATAGGAACATGGATGCCGGCAGGAGAGACTAACGACGTGGCACGCTGGACCCACCTCTTGAATTGAGCTACTGAATAAGTAAAAACACTTGACTTCTCTATACTTGCATAGTCGTCAATAGAAGCAAGTTCATAAGTAATAAACGTAACTCCGAATCAGAAGCTAAATATTAACTATCAATTATAATCGGTTAAAACTCCAATATCACGCTATCTCTATTTATTCTTTATATTAGTACGATATAATACTTATAATAAGAAATTGAAGAATACAGCATAAGAATAAACATATATGTATCTAAAGACTATGCAAAACGGAAAAACCAGTGTATGAATTATAAACACAATTATGGTAAGCAATTAGAAGGTAGCGTTTATAGTGAAAATTTTCTGGAATTTTTTTTTATTATCTTTATCGAAATCTAAATACATAAATAATCTAAAAATCTTAGATAAGAATAAATAATCATTTTATATATAAACTCAGTATATATCTTAATATATTGCAGACTCAAGGATTCACTCGTCGTTGGTTACCTGTACCTCATTCTTTCGTAAAGACGTCTACTAATACCGGATGAATTAAATTTGGAATGTACGTGCGCAGTGAAATACTGTCTTTCACTCTATACGTTATATTCCACTAGACATGAATTAAAATTCAGTTAAATAGTTCTCTCTCTTTAATTCGTTACACTGTCACCCGACGTATACTAGCCAGGAACCTATTACAATGAATTGGTGATCTCAGAACAAGTTAACTGAGGCTAAAGATTAAGAACGGATGGTGTTTAAATTACTTTCCAGTTATTTTAATAATTCGCTTTGGTTGTTATATGCCTCTCTCTCTAGCGTAATTTTTTTTATTATATATTTTATTTTCATATTTATTAGCCCCCTCCTTAATGAAAAATAAGGTGCATCCTGTACGTTAGATAGATAGTGGTGGTATATATATGATATTAAATAATATACATTATATATAAAATAATAATTAATATTAATAATTATTATATAATAATATACTATTATTAAATATAAATTAATAGTTATATATATATATATATAATAATAGTATAATATATAATATATATATATAATATAGTTATATATATATATATATTATATGATAATATATTATTATTATTATATATAATATAAATATATATATATATTAATTAATGAAACCTACAGTGGTTAAATATTATATATAAAAACATTAAATTTGTAAAGGATCATAAATACTGAATGGATAATTGAAGTTTATATGCATCATGAATCGGATACTGGAGCACCTAATACTCACGGGGGATATATCAAGTGATATATATAGCATCGTATAAAGATATTAGAAAATATTATTTAACCCAATATAATGTAATATTTACTTCTTGTAATATTGTATATTCATTACATAGCACAGTATAGTATAAGTATAGCATATTGCACACTTCATCTAAGTATAACTACAACATTATTTTTAAAGCCTAATACTCTAATTTGAAATTATCTTATTTAGTATATTTTATATAAATTATTATGTATATTTATAAATTCTGGTATAAGTGTAGTTTCACTACATATTTAGATATATCAACACATTATCTCTCAAGAAAAACCTCTGACATTAATTTAAAACAACCCTCTATCAATCGTGGAATACATCTAATTTATCCATAAAACACTATAAATGCAAAATGAGTATTATAATTTACAGAACAATAACATCAACTTAATATACTTAGTTCTGTGACACCATGTCGACACACAGGCTTACCCTATATCCAGGAAATAGATACCAAAAAATAACATAACTACTGCCCTATTATTCTAAACTAATAAAATAGTATGTACAGAAAAACTAGTTAATGGCTGGAGGGGATCGCTATCTATATTTCATTAATAAAATAATATTCTCACATTTCCACTAGATCTAAAACCTTATTATTATTTTAATATTCTACTAATCATAGATTATCTAATTGTAGTATTATTAAATCTACATTAATCTAATTATATATATCATATATGGCCTATGTAAAATTATATGTCATATATTATTAGTGATGTATTAGTATGATATTTTATCTACTCTTATTATTTTAACATTATTATTCTTAATTTATTAAATATCAATTGAGTCTAAAGTAATGTATTCATCGTATACATTTTTGGCTCATATTAGTCTGATTATGTATTATTCTCTGGTATCGCGAGTTTATGAATATAAGTTTTTCTTTTTCGATCTTATTTATATTATTTATCTTATTGCATGAATTAATTTGATATATTATTATTGCAGCTCAGTTAGTGTGCCCATGTCGAGCAATACTTGACTTTGATTTGGTTGCTCCTGTTTAATAATCTCTTATTATTGATAGTATTCTTATCTCGCAGATGTGAGAAATACGCATATGTGTTGAGTTATATCAATAGTTTATGGATCTAAGCATTAACGTCTATATTACTATTTAGTGATTTCAGTAGATTTTAATTAATATAATTTTAATTATTATATTATATTATTACATTATATATTATTAATTAATATATAATATTATTATTTATTATATATTAATTACTAAATTTATATGTATTATTATTGTATTTCAATGATTTTTATATTATTATTTATTCTTTATCTAAATAGACTATATTATATAATTTTTATTATGCTATGTTATATTATTATAATATTAATTTTATATTATATTATATTATTAATTTATTTAATGTATGGAAATGTATTGTAATAATGTTATGGTATTTAATTATAATGTTTTTTTTATTATTTTATTAGGATTTTCATAATAATACTAATACATAGTCAGACCGAGTTAATGAAAATTTAACATTCCAAAATATATATATATACTATATTTATTAATAATATATATCGATAGTCTTATTAATATATATAATTATAGATATATATTAATACATATATATATTAATAATTATAATATACCATAATGTGTTTTGAATTTTATGGGGGGGGCGATAGGGGCCACTTGGTCTCAAATTCCCCACCACCGATAATTGTGTCGATAAGACATCTAAAAATTTATACAGTACCATCATAGTCTGTTAAATCAATAACGATGCAGAAGGAAGTGATCTTAAATCACATATTTTATCAATCGTAAAATTGCATGTAGTATACATTGTGTTCCGTGATGTCGTTAAAACAGCCATAAACTTTCTCGCAAATGAAGTTATAAACTCTACGTTAAAGGTCATAGTTTAAAACTAAATTTTTAGAAATACAAAACAGGAGATGAAATATAGGGCATACTAATAGGATATTTCAGTATAACTTAGATTATTATGAAGAATTAGTGAAGCTGAGTACTAATGCATCTGATATCATAACTGAGTATTAAAATGAATAAGATGTACTCAAAATAATATATATACAAATTTATCAAAAATTACTAGAACCCAATCATATTTACCACTATCTCCGATATATAAATCCACAGATATTTTTAATCGCACACCTACAATTTTATTATAATACCACATATTATTGTATAATGATTTAAATATCAGTACATTATAGTTAGAAACGTGATTTTTAAATATATATAGTAATATTCCTATTATGCTATTATTTATTTTGTCATTACCTGAAGGTATAGTATGTAATGTAGCCATAATGGAAGAATAAAAGGATTGTGTAAAATTTTAACAGAAGATCTCGAAGACCTTAAAATAAGACATATTTAGTAAAAGTATCAGTAAATGATTTAAGAGAGTTAATAATGTGATTGTAATTTTTGACATTACAAATATGCTTAAAATATATTTAAAAATATTTTAAATATATTTAAAATATTAAAAAATAATTAATTTCAAATATTATTTAGTATAAGTATTTATGTATCAAGAGACATAGTATGTCGCATCCCCTTCCGTTACTGTAAGGCATTAACCTCATTTATATGTCAAAGATTAACTAAATGCAGTTTGTTTTATTTATTTATTTATTTATTTATGTTTTAAAAGTGTAAGTATTATATTTTCTAGTATGATGTCTCAGTTAGAAACTTTAATAATATCCTAATATTACTAATAAAAATATATATAGGACGCACGTTATGTTTTATTTACGATCCGTCAGTTTTATTAAAAATTTTTTTAACTAAAAAAGGAATACCCACGTAAGGGTAAACCGCAATGATCAAGGAGTCGGGGTCTCTCAGTCCTTTTTCCTTAAAAGTAGGGATATCGACAGGGTAGGACTATTATTCCCCCTGCCCGGAGAGGGTCTCCGGAACCCCCTTCTTTGGTATTTGGGGTTCGCAGCGGGTTCCTCGGCTCACTCTTCAAGTAACAAACCTTATTATTATTTCTATATTTTTATATATAGGTAATGGAAAACGTCCCCCCTCTGTCCCCCCGTCGGCCATCGAGCCCCCTATTTTTTTTATTTAATTTTTCATTATATTATTCCGTTTTTATCACACTTTTTGATAATAAGCTTTAACATCGCTGTATTCCAAATATGTATTTGGTTTGATTACCTGTAAGTGTCGTACTTCGTATCGAAGATAATTTTTCAGTTTATGCTAATTTTTATCTTTATTTTTGCTTCATTAACATTTTGTATATTAAGTTTTATACATGGATTTCAAATATGTAATTGGTTTTTCTGTAAGTGTTAAACGCTACTTTTTGAGATATTTTACATTTAAATCTTTTTTGATTTTTATGATAGGGATTGATTTTTTAATAATTAATTTATAAATATTTCGAACTTTTTGAATCATGTCCGTTACATTGTGAATTTTATATTATTAGTATCATATAATTAAAAGCACGATGTTAAAACAGAATAAAAAAAATCCTAATTCAATTAACATTTATCCTATAACAGGTGTATGTATGTATGATATATGTGATGTATGTATAATGTTATGTATTAATGTTAATAGTATGTAATCAGTAAATTGATAATGCTAGTTTATAATGTAAAGTATTTGTATGTATATGTATGTTGAGTATGTATGTACTGTATGTATGTACTGTATGGAGGGGGTGAAATTTGATTAATATGAATTATTTAATGTAGTATGTTATGTTATATTGTATAGTATATATTTGTATGTATGTATGTATTAGTATGTAGATTATAATTATGTATATAGTTAGTTATGTACTGGGGGAACTTATTGTAAGTTATGAAAGAAGTATATGTATGATTGTATGTTATGTATGTATATGTGTATTGATAAATGCATATGTCATATTTCTTTTATTTATTTAAGTATTATATCCTGTAAATATTATATTAATATAATTATTTTTTTTTATTATTATTTTATTTTATATTATTATTATTTTATTATTATTATTTTATATTATTTATTATTATTATTATTATTATTATTATAATTATCTATAATTAATTTATAATTTATTATAATTATATAATCTATTATATTATCTATAATATATTAATTATATGAAGGGAGTTTTATGATAATTAAGTATTATCATATATTAGATTAATTATTTATATTATTTTTATTGTCAATTATTTTAATTATTTATATAATAACAATTTTATATATTGTTAGTATAGTGTAAAAAATGAATTTGGAATATAAAATTTATTATTATTATGCTCAATTATAATTCGTATTATTTTTCATATATTAATGAGTTTCGTAATTATAAAAGTTTGGTGTCTAATGAGTAATAAAATTAATTGATAAACGTGTAAAGATACAACAGTGAATTTTAATACGCATGATAGTTGTAGCTTGGAGAAATCGTGCAAATGGCATTTCGGATCATCCGACATTCAACATTCTTCCACTTTATATAACTTTTGGTAAGAAAATTGTAATGGACAACGGGATACAACAGAAATTATAAGAATAACAATATTTATCATTTTACCTTTTATAAATAGATAGGAGTACATTATATGTAAGATTGAATAGCTCATACGTGTTAGAACTCGTGTACCAAAATACGGGTGTGTGTGAGAGCGTTTGAGTCTAAAGAACTGCTTTAATCTAACACGATCTAACCCATACAGGATGTAATAAGCTAGAAAGATATAATTCAGTAACTTTAAGACATTAATTAGACCGAAAACCAACTTAATCTGTAGCATTCAAACTAATTATTTGGGTAATATCGCTAGGTTGATGATCAATACAATTGTTAAGCGAGTCTTTGAAAAATATGAGTATCGTTTCACACTCGTGTATGCAGTATCATGATCGTATTATAACTTTAGACCAATATTATAAATATGAACAAGACGAATGACGATTCGATTTATCTCAGTTATATTACCATGCGGGAAGAAATCAAACCGTATGCGTATCGTATTTGTATGGACTCCATGCAGGATATAGGTTTTACTAATGGCCCATGATACAGCATAGTCATAAGCAAATACCATTGAAGAAGATTTTGTAATAATCGATGCTCAGCTCTCCTTACACTATTGGACGTAAGTTTCGGTAGTTCAAACAGAAGAGACAGAATGTTGAGTGTCTTCCAAGATTATGTCAGTGGGTCAAGAAAATTAGTTATTACAGGTCTTTCTTGTAGAGTAGACACAAATACAGTTAGGTATGCTAAATTATATACAAGATAACTGAAACAATATCGAACTAAGTTCACCTTTTTCTCTCTTCTAACAGTATCAATTTTAAGATAAACAAGAAGAATGATAATAAAAACTATAAAAGAAAGAGACAATTGCCTTCGATTCTTGGAATACTATATATAGAGAGAGATAATATAATAGAGACATCAACTCGCGAGATGCCTTAACATCGTACGAGCTAAGTTGATACACATGTATAATAATTAGCTTAAAAGGCAAACGAGTATTTGCTTGTCCAATTATATGTCTTCACTGCTGAAAGCGTGGTAGTGCTACATCATAATAGAATTACAACCTCACCTAGAAATAATCGCGTAATATATGGTCTTTCAGTTTGATCGAGACCTGCCTTTCAGGAGAAAAGTTATGGTAGTCACAATGTTGGTACTATATTCTAATTTTCAATTATCATAAAAATGACATAGTTCATACCAAGTATATGCATTAAAAAATTAAACATTTCAATATATATATCTATTAATTAATATATTTATAATTCTATTATATATATATATTATAATAATTAAATTATATTCTCGAGATTATAATTCTAGATCTAGTATACTAGCCTATATATATTATATTATATCACGGCGCGGGCGCCCGAATTATTGTCCCGTAATATCTTATCAATTTTAAAATATAAATAACAATTAAAATATCAATAAAAGAATAAAATTAAATATAACAATAATACTAATTGATATATATTTTAATATTAATAAATATAATTAAATAATATATTCATAATAAAAAAATATAATAAAAATAATATTATAATTATATAAATAATAAGTATATATAAATATAATAATATATAATAATAAAAAAATAATATAATAATATCATAAATATTTCATATAATTTATATAAGTGAGCATATACATTTTTTATGACGTATCAATGATTATTATAATTGACACAATTTTTGCACAAAGTAAATAACTAACATTGAAGATAGTAATATAATAAGGGTTTGATTCGTTTCTTCTTTAATTAAGAATAATATTTTGCTATTTCAATTTTCTTTTACCATAAAATATAATAAGATTTAATTTAATTTACACTCACAAAGCTTTCTAGTTAATATTTTATTACTTTTTCATTAATTTTTAATTACGAAATTATATTTTTATTATTTATTCTTCACTCCTTATTTCTACATTATCAATTCTAATTTATCTATAATTACAATTTTCTTTTATTATCCAATTCTTCAGCTATTTATTACTTGGCAGTATAATTTATTACTAAAATTTTGTTTCATCAATATCAAATATATCAAGCAAAATTATTCTTTTTATATTTCCACAGAATCAAAAATTCTACATTTTTCTTTTTTTTATTAATGAATTGTTATATATTAGTGACTGAGGTATAAAATTATGATCCAGTATATTTATATAAGTTCGAGATAGAGCCTTACAAGTGACTCTCTCCACGCTTTTAATACAAGTTGGCTATCTTCCCTGGACTCCCGACACATTTCGAATTTATCCGGGCGTTATTCGATATCTTCTACGCCAGTAAAGGAAACTATAATTCCATCGTGAGCTGCCTGGTTTTACTTTTTAAGAATTTTCATATAGCCATAATTTTTGAAAAATCGAAATATCTAATTAATACGTTATCATAAATATTGCATTTAATATTAAGTTAACTTAATTATAAATACTAACCTTATAGTAATTGCACAAGACAACCGTTTACATATATTTCTAATCATAAATACCATAATTCACTAATTATATAGTAAGGGGTGAGTGTTAGACACCTTCATTATATGTAATCACTCCACCTATTAAATAATATATATATTATATATTAATAATATAATATATATATATATATAATATATAGTATATTATATATAAATATATATATATTATTATAATTGTATATGAATTGGGTTATGATGTAATAAATAATTGAATTCTTTCCGAAATAAATCCGTAATTATACCTAACTTTATAATAGACTTAAGAATACTTACTACTTTACATACTACTATCACTAACTATCTAACACTATAATATATAATAAAATATATAATATTAAATAAATAATATAAATTGCATTTATATTATTAAATAATAAAATAAATATCCAATACTTTAATCATAAATGTCCTAACTTATAATATAGAAGTGTGAATGGATGAATCTTACGAGAGGCGCAATTATATCGATTCGGCTTGCGAGTTACCAAAACGTACGAAAATCCGTATTCAGTAATATAAACTACAAACGACTAAAATTCTATTTCAGATGATATATTTTAATATTTCTACATTATAAAGATTTCATACACTCAGGTTATTACTTTCTTATATTATACTTTGTTTATTTTGTCTCTTTATTTTTTTTTTTTTTTTAGGTATTAGTTTATATTTTTTATTTTTATGTATTTATTTTTTTTCTTTTCTTATTCTCTCTTTTTTGGTTTTATAATTATTGCTTATTTTTTGAAGTATAAGTAGTAATATTATCAGTCAATTCTATCTTTTGTTTTGGTTATTGTATTGAAAACAACTCTGTGTTTATTTTCGTTACGTCCTTATAGGTCCTCCGCTCATATCTTGTTTCTTACAATCACAGTTTGTTTGTATTTGAATCATTGCAATAATTATCTGATCGCTCTGTTTCCCGCGGAAATGAATCGCTAAAAATACATCCGTCTTTCTCCAATTCGTACGCAGATTATTCGACTTATACGCAAGAGAAAACCGCGAACCGACGATTCCGAATGCGCAGACCACGCACGCATCGCCTGCACAGCGACCGTTTTTTATCGCAATTCCTCCTGCCTCCCCAGGTTTTCTATAATCAATGAATTTATTTAAATATGTCAGAATCATCATACACAAATTAAACCCTCATGATTCATCAGCTCTTCCTCATACACGCGCCGAAAAATTACCACGCACTGACACATCCGTTGCTCCTTATATTTTACATTTTTATGACAAAATTAGCACACACTTGACTGCTAATTATAAGTTTTCGTTATCGATCAGTAAAAAGACAAAGAAAAGTAATATCGTCTCTTACTCTATTCGAATATCACTAAATGAATAATTTAATAGATATTTCACAGATAATTATTCTGATATCAACTTGCCGTTGCAGGCAATAAAATACTATTACAAGATATCTCATACTTTACTTTATTTCGATATCTTAAACTTATAATCTAGAATATCACAAATATCAAGTTCATCGTATATTATTATTATACTATTAAGTCGGTCCTCTTAAAGCTGGCATATCCCTAATAACATCACATTGCAGTAGCCCCATTTGCGGCAAGCCATGAGCGTCTCCGCCGCGCAGACCCGCTTTATGATCTTATCCTGACAACGAACTGATACCCCCGATTCTTGCGCAATTTTCGTTAACACCAATAGACACTAGCATAACAATAAAGTAATTGTCTAATACATTTATTGGTATATCTGAAATCTAATCTACTATTCTCAAGTAGATTTTTTACACTAATCTCTAATTCTACCAATTTTATATTACTTTATAGAGCGCAAATAGTCATCATATCTTAAGTCCAGTAATCATGCTTTAATTTCCGGTAGAGTAAATAACTCTATTTATATAAAAGATTATCTTTTATTGTTTTAATAAATATATACTGATAACAGGGAAAAAATCTTATAATAACATTTTCGTAGCATCCGTTATAGTCTTTATTTTTATTAGTGCTTTCTGATATATGGTATTAATAAAGTGTTGTTGTGATAAACAGCACTATTGGACATTAGTATTAGATCCCCATGCTAAATGCATTAATATAGGATCACTTAGATATACTTTTACCCAATTTCAAAATTTTAAGAAAAAATGTGATAAAGTGCTTGATATGTTTACTTAATTTTCTTCTGATAGATACTCATAGTTTTGCATAAAGTTCTAAGTCATCTATCTTCCTAACTTATAATAAATTTTAAGTTCGCTCATAATATGATAATCCCAACAGCTTTTATATTATATCTAATTTATATATTATGTCTAGGTACTTTCACTTAAGTACTTTGGTATAATATGATTCTGATCAGCCGCCATCTGCTTGTTGTGATTTTGTTTCTTATCATGAAACACCTCAACATTCGCGCTGTCTCACTTTCAACGTTCGATATGCTCATCCTTTTCTGTTCAAATTAGCCTCCAGTTTTTAAGGGGGTAGGTGTGAACCAGATTTCAACCAAAGATTTTGAGCTTTCTTTCTATTTTTCGTGCCTTTCGTTTTTTCTTCTTCATCGACGCTGAACAAAGATAAATATCTTTAATAATTGTACTCTCCTCACACGTTTGTTTAAACAACACAACAATGCAATTTTTTCATTTTTGTTTACCAAAAACTATTAAACTCACACACTTGGAAGCTACTTTAATAAGTTGAATTATATATTTAATTGATGATTCAAATTAAAAGTGTAAACCAAGTAAATTGCAGTAAACTCATATTCGATGAGATCAAATCTCTGCAATTCGAGCCTGGCATAACATAAATCTCAATATACAAAATCTTAACTGGTAAAATTACAAAGATACATTCAAAAGTGGATTAATAAAATAATTAGTAGCAGAGAAATTTTATGTTTCTCAGCTATACTGACAACGTGACGTCGTCGGTGAAATATTCTCTAATTTGTCTGCGTTATCACTAATCATTGAAAAGTTTCTCACTTATTCATGTGAAAGTTTAACGTAACATGGTTAATATCCATTTGCGACGATTTATCGTTGGACCAGCCGTATCTGTAACTCTTATAAATGGCAGTAATTATCAAATCTGATAAGTAACTTTTTATCTGCAAGGCAACCATTTTTAAATATAATATAGAAAAAAAGAAAAGTTTCAAATTCTCAGCCAGTCAATTTTATACGAAATATAAATATTTTTTTTGAATTTTTCGTACTCACAAAGTATAAGAATTATGAAGTATTAACAGTTATTCTACTTTTACTTTTCACATAAAAACTATTTATTTAGAATAATACATATCATATAGATAATCTTTCAACTGAGAATTTTTAAATATATCTATTAACACATATATATATATATATATATATATTATCTATATAATAATATTAGTTAATATGATATATTAATATAATTATATTAAAATCTATTATATATATATATATAACTATATATATCTATATATTATATATATATAATTAATATTATATAATATATATATAATTATAATATTGCTATATATTATATATATATATATATATAATTAATATATTATTAATAATAGTATATATATTATATATATAAATATATATTTTAAATATTTGAATATTGATACAGTTGTTCTCAGTGTTAATTATTAAACGGAAAACTATAGATGAGTATATTAATAATTAATAATAAACAATATAATAATAATAATAATAATAATAATCCGAAAATATATATTTAGCTAACAAAATATGTGAATTTGAGAATCAAAATAATCATTAATACATGTATAATCATCAAATACAAATTAATTAATAATAATAATAATAATAATTTTAATAATAAATCAATATAAAAACTTGCCTTACCCATTCTCACTAATACATGACAAAAATTACAAACAATAATGTTAACAATAATACATACAATAATAATGATAATAATACATTACTAGTAAATATATATTTAATATATCAAATCCAACACTAAATATTAATTCATAACTATAAATAAATTTATTATTGTTATTAATAAAGGTATTGTAACGGTTATAATTATCAATATTTAATAATTATTAATAATGTATGATAATTATTATAATTAGTTACTATGTACTTACTATATTATTACATTAATCAAATTATTATATATTATCACAAATATATAATTATACAAATTATCTATAATTAACTAATCACATTATACTATCATTAATTCATATATCATAATTTACTCTAATTTTAACTTATTAATATTTAAAATATTAAATTTCAAACATTATTTATATCAATTTTTTCCTATATAATCTCTCTCATTCATAAATTATTTATTATTAGTCCTTACTATTAACCAACTTTTATGTACTTATTATTATTATATTTATTATATTTATATTTTATTATTTACTTATTAATTTTATTATTTTTATTATTTTATTATTTTTATTCATGTTTATTTTTATTATTTTATTAATTATTTTTATACTTTTATTTTGTTTATTTTATTATTTTATTCTTTTATTTATTCTTTATATTCATTAACAATCATTATTTAAACTGAAAATTTTTATTATTTTCAAATAATTTCAATTTATTATTATATTATTATTATTATTATTAATTTTATTAATTATTATTAATTATTATTATTGATTATTATTATTATTATTATTATTATTTATTATAATTATTATTATTATTTATTATTATAGTTACTTATTATTATTAATTATTATTATCATTATCATTTATCATTATCATTAATTATTATCATTATTCTATCATTATCATTATATCATTATTATTAAAAATTATATATCATTATAATTATCATTATCATCATAATCTATACCTTGCTATTATCATGATATTATCCATTGTTATTATCATTGTTATTATCATTGTTATTTATTATATGTTATATTATCATTGTTATTGTCAATAGTTATTGTTTTGTTTTATTATTATTATTATTATTATTAATTACTTACTTAATAATATATAATTAATATGGTATTTAAATATTAATATATATCATTGTATGTATATATTGTATATCTCACTTCCCATTATCTTATACTCCCTACATTATATATTCCTTCTATATCTATTATTATGATTCTGTTTTTAATATGGGTTATTAAATACTTTCTTCTTAATGATTTGTTGAGGTACTATTTTTATTGATTAGGTTTCATATTTTTACATGCTATTTTCAATTAAGGTTTAATATGAATATGTTATAATTCTTGACTTTTATTAAGTGATATTTTTATCTTTTAATTAATTTTATATAAATTTATGTAATATACTTATATATTATTATTATTATTCTATAGTTTTACTCTTATAATTATTTATTATTTTAATTATATTATTTTATTTATTATAATGTCGTGGTATGCAAGCTTAATATAAGTTATATATTTATATATTTCAATCGTTTCTCATACTTATTATATAGTTGATGTATTTTAATTTTTTAATTAGTAATTATTTTTTGTATCATTATTATTTTTTTATCATTATTATTTTTTTTAATTTATATTTTTTTATTATCCACATTTTTATTAATATTTTATCTAATTAATTCTGGTTTTTCTTCCAATGCAAAATTAATAACTTTGAAACATTTCTCTAATTTTCACTATAATCTGTAACCTAATTCCATTTTAGTATTTTTATTATCTATTTTTTTTATATATTTTTTTTTTTCATTATTATTTTTTTTTTATTTTATATACTATACTTATTATTTCTATTTTTTGTTTTTTTAAACCTTTTGTGTAGCACTAATTTGGGCTTAAACTATTGCAATTGTTTTCCTCGCTTATCAAACTAATATAAGGTGTTTACATTTTTTAAACGTGGAGAGAGTATTTTTACTAAACTAATTGCGAACGTTTTAATCATTGTGTATTTTTTTTCTCTACATATATGATTCATTATGCTTTTTGACAAGACAGGAGTGGGTTACGTTTGCTTGTTGAGAGCCATTTAATTATATGAATCCAACTAACCAATGTCACAAAATCCTGGATACGAAAAGCATCACACATTTCAATATTACTGAATACACACGCTATAAGAATCTAACTACCAATACAACTCATGTACGGAAAGAGTTCGTCTTTTATTGTTTTCATAGTTAGATAGAGATACTTTATTGTTTGGTGAGTTCGAGGTAAACTGGTTTTACCAAACAACAAGCGAACCTCGCTTTGCTGTATCCTGAGTATGTACTTATAGATATCCCTGAGCACCGAGGATCCTTACCACTACTGTAGTGTTGTTTCCTTTTATTTATTAAAACTGGTAAAATAGCTCTGTTACTATATGCGCCTAGAGCCACCCATTGCTCTATACCTATGCCTAATTTTGCCATTCCTTGACTAAACTTTTTAGATTTTCATAGATTGACATGTGTGAGAATCATAATCTATCTGTTTTCTCTTATTTTTATTCAATGGGGGAGGACAAAAGAAGTGGCAATTTATTATATTTCAGAGATATGTGTTGCATAGTTTATACCTGTTCCTAGTTCAACCACAGGTGATCATAAGCACTTGGACATTCACTTTTCGAACTTACGGTATGTAGTGCCACGCGGCTTTCAACCCTACATTTTGTGTATTATACCAAGTGGTGATTTTGTTCAAGGATTGATAAATTCAAGCCATTCAATTCGGGGTGTTCGTTTTGTTCTTAAACACATTATGATAGTAGAACATTGTGGTTTTGCTATGCTTACAAGAAGTCTACAGTGCTGATCAACCAAACTTATTTCTATTGTTGTTTTTATTTATACTTTGTTGCGGAAGACCTGAACTCCATCCAGTCACTTGTTATCGTTATTCCATATTTTTTATATTAAAAGGTTTATGGTTTTCTTCAGAATTACTGTTTCTACGTATTATAAATTTACAACTATTGTGTTGGAGACTTTCTGATGTTTTTATTGGATATATGTGAAATGGTTTGTTCCTGCAGATAGGGAATATATTTGTATTTGCTTACAAGTACAATACATCGACTTATATTTGTTTTCGGCTCTTTTGATTGCAGTTACCCTTCCTGAGTCTATATCCAAATGGAAGAAGAAGAAGATGCCATTCATTAATTTTTGATGAGTCTTGCTTTTGTTTGCTCTCTCGCTATTGTCCTGTAGCTGCAAGGAGTAAGTAAGGCCCTGATGTGGGAGGTTTTCGCCCATGTTATATCGATTTTCCTGCTAATGCATCAACTCTTCTACCCCACGCATTCATACCACATTCATTCCTTCCTCTCTCTTTGATTTGGTCTAAGGTAGTTTTTTTACGTTTTAATACGAACCCCAAAAAAATAATATCCAATTTTTTACAACTACAACTCATATTTATCTACCTTATTTACCATTTTTTTGTTTCTTACAGAACGAACTTTTGACATAATACATATACATTTCTGGCTTTTGATATTTTTAATTAAAGTGCTGAGATAATGACATTATTTTTTTTGTGGGTTGTGAATTGATTTAATTTTAAAATTAAGTCTCTTTGTAAATTTTACTTATTTATTAAAAATTCGTACATGTACGAGCCAAAGATTCGCTTATGTATTGGCTATTTTGGGTTTGGCATCACTCTTGGTAAATTGTATTTCTTTGGGCATTTTCTATTACCATTCCTAAAAGCGGACTCACAGCAACTATCTCCTTAGAGATTAATATTGTTTTGAATTAAAATATTCAATTTATATTTTGTACTGGTTTCTATGAAGCTAGCAAATTCAATGATATTGCCAGCAAAGGTTTCCATGTTTCTTTTTGAAAAGTTGAAACCTGCTTCCAATGGCCTTCACTCAGAGAGTGGTTATGAGGCATTTAGTTAACGATTGGTATGTAGGTGAGAATCTGTTTTGAGATGTTTATTTATTATGTCACTATTTTGGGTGTGGCATACAGTACAGTGCCTACCACCTAGTCAATTTTTTTTAACTTCTTTTTTCAATAAATAATCCGGGGTCAAAAAGTTGTGTTTGGTTAGCGATTCACAATTATATTTAAAGACTGGAAATTACATTAGTTTCCTTGGTAAATAGCTACTTAAATTTGTGATATTTTCACATTTCATGCAAAATTCGCAGCAAACTGTCCTCTTAAAGAAGTGCCGATATTAATTATTATTTTGTTTCTCTGTCTGTACTATCCCTATACCTGCTCTTAAGGCTTACCAGGATACTACCTTAATACATTATCAAACTTTTTATCGACATCTCGTAATAAAAAATATAATGCCCAAATCGTAAAGCTCTTATCTAACATCGCAATACTCATATTGTACTGAGTGTATTTATTTTTAAAATATTTATTAATATGAATACAAATTTGACTTCTTCTTGTCCATTGTTTTTGTTAATGGTCACGGTATATTGCATTATGCATTTTTTTTTCTCCCCTTGCATAAAATCGAAAATCTCAGGAAAACCATGAGCACTTAGTAAATAAAGGAAGACCAAGACTGGCAACTTTCAAACTAACGATCTGAGCTAACTTCATTGGAACTGGGTCCGACGAAATATATGCTTCTCGGAACAGTCTCCGACTCTACCTCGAGATTGTCTTCTAAGATATGGGCATATTGCTAAGAGAACAGAGTGGAGAGAAATGTCAGCAATTATATAACCTCAAGCAGAACTGCTTTCTTGCAAAGAATATTTTAATTCCAAAAGATTTGACACCAAGGGAGACTAGCAACAGTATGTTTTGTGGTCGCTCAATTTTACAATTCGAACTGAGTCCACAGTTAACCTGAAGTAAGATAGAAGAACAACTGGGAAAAGCAGGCAAACATATCACTTCTACTGGCACGAATAAACTCGTGAATTCGAGAAGAGGTTTTCACCATAGCAGACTTGTTAGTCAATGTCTCATTTCCCAGCAATATCACTAATAATTTTTACTAAAGCGTATTACACGATTAAGCTATGTCAGAATTTGAGGGTCCTTGTTCTTGTGGTGCTGACTGGTAAACATAAAGGTGCAACATCTCCTGCTCTTGTTCCAAGGATATGAAAAATCCCTGTCAAAGAACTAGTGTTTATTAAGAGTCAAAGAGAGAAGGTTGGATTTGTTAGACATCATCAAATTGGATTACCAGTTCTACCTGAGCACAGAAGACAAATTCAAAAGCAGAAGAAACAAGAAGATGAAATTAAATAAGAATTTCAAGTATATAAGCATAAAAGGAAAGAAGAGTTAACATTACAACCATGAAGTTCTTTTTTCCGACGAAGATGAAGAGCCAACTGATGTTACAGATGAGGAAAGAATCTGATAATTCTTTGCAAGTTCCGTGTGTATATGATTTTGCTGTACCCTTCTACTAGTCAAGTACAAACAGTATAAATACATTACAGGTTGTGCATGTTCATTGCTATAAGTTAAGTATGGTGTCGGTCTACTCGTTGCTTCAGCTGCCATTAAACATGAAAAGTTGCATTTTGAATGCTAGTTTAATTACTGAAGAGAGAAGAGACTTGTCGATTGATCCCATATACTACGCAAAAAAGTCCACACAAAAAAAGTCATGAAATCACAAACACATTCGATGAGACACAACGAATTTTTATTGCTCGAAGTCCGCAATACAAATAATTGAATGTCCATCTTCTTTTTGCTGGACGAAAGATTCCACTAAAAGTTCTGTTAAAAGCAGATAACTCAAGTCATCTTAGTAATTCCAAGTATTGTGACACAGCAAGAGCATTACACTGTTTGCAGAGAGCCAGGAAGGTATCTTTGCATTTTACTCCAGAGAAAGACTTAAAGAAGAAGGAACACCTGCTGAAGTTGTTGCTAACCATCTTGTGAATTTCTTAAAGAAAACAACATTGATAAAAGTTTGCACGCTATTGGTGGTGACTCAACGAATGTTAACATGTGGGAAGGAGGAGTCATGCAATGGGTTGAGGCAAAGCTGAATCGTAAACTCATCTGGTTTGGTTCTGAGCTATTTTTTCTGTACATAACTAACTAGAGCTATCGTTTGCGATCGCTTGATCACAGAGCAATTTGATGTGAAAAAACTTTGTCTCCTTAATTGGAGTGGTAAGATTGGCAACATACCTGAAATAACTCGGCACAAGAACTTGATCAATCCCCATCATAAATTGTCAGAATTCCTTTCCAGAGACTTTGGTTCGATTGACTGACACTGTTGCTACAAGATTAATCTCTCTCTAGATCAAGGTTTATGGCTACAGATAGCTCTGCATCAGGACCAGGTGTATTCAATCTGACCTGGCATTATTAGAAATTGGTCTGTAAGCCACTCTCGGTGGTTAATAACTGCAAATAGGTTTTGTCGCATATGGGTTTCAAACATGGCCTTAAAGCAACAACTTGAAAAGACTTTTACAACTGCTTGAGAAAACATGTTGGCGTTTACTATCCTACTGGTATTTTGCTTTCGAGTGGACTATTCCCGTGTTATGGTGAAAAGACCTCGTCATATTTTTTGTCAATTGAAGCTTCTAAAACCTCAGAAGAAGCACTAACAGATATTTTTTTGCCAACAATCCAACGTTCATCGCGTTCGAATTTAGTGAAATGGTGCTTCAGACACTTTGTATGCCTCGGAAGACCAAGAAGAACCAGGACAAAGCAGGGGTCTAGAAGGATAATTGAATTAAGGAACGAAGATGATGATACACCAGGAGACCTATCTGTTCGGCCTAGGAAAACACCTGTTGAAGGTTCAAATGCAACTTCCCTTTTGGAACTGATAGATTGGTCATAAAAAATATATGATCCTCCACTTACTTGTAAACTCAAAATATCAGAAATAAGAAAGTTTGTTGAAGAGCCAATGCAAGTTCCATAGTGGCCATGTCATGGACAGTCCATAGGGAGGTGTGTGAAACAATTAACAGAGGCTTCTGACAAAGTGTATACTTATGAGAAACGAGAAGGAATGATTCATTAGAGGCCAGGAAGCAAGCAGAAGAATGATGTCTAGGAATGATTCGAAGCAAGATTTGATGTATATTGTTGGTTGAAGCTTTTTACATGTCTTACAATGTCTTTTCTGTGTTTGATAATAGAGACAAAATATAACTAAAATTGTATGAGTTCATTAAATCATTTTTATGAGCCAATTTTCTTGCAGTTTTTATAAAGTTATCCCCTTTTATCGGAAATTTCAATATACTTTATAATGAAGCGCAAATTTACCAAGGTAAATGTTTATGAATAAGGAAAACCTTTTAAATTAGGATATTACACATCAAAGGCATATTTTTGGACCCCCTCAATCACAAAAAAAACAAGAATTTTTATTTTTGCCCTACAAATTGACACGCCCTATTAATACAATCTAAAATGGTGGTATGAAGATCAAAGCATTCTTCCTCATCCCTGAAATGAGCATCCTCATCTACGAATTCCCCCATGGAGGCATCTAATTCATTCTGTTGGACATCAATTCTTTCTAAATCTTGAATAGGCGATTGAAATTTGCCTATATTATAATTGGGGACTGTTAATTTATCATCTCACATATTCGTGAATTTGTCTGTAGTAACCAGCTCATGGTTGATATGGTTGCGCCTCATTGTTTTTTAGTTGCATCGAAAATTTTGTGTTTCCACGTAGGGCAGGTCATCGTATTGGACAGGTTGCAACTTAGTTAAATAGCCTGTAGGAAGTATAACATGTAAACTAACTCCAAGATAATGGCTTACAGTTTCTATCGCAGACTTGATCACAGCGCCTAGAGTGTACGGGTAAAATAACTTTATATGTTCTTTCCTACAATTAAAATATATAAATAAAAAAAATTTAATCGGTAATGATTAAAAAAGAATGTCTTTTCGAGAGATACATATTGATTTTAAGATACTTAACTCTAGTCCATTCCTAATGGCGTGGTATAGGAATCCGATGGGTTAGGACTTTCTAAATCTAGAGCTATAAATATATGATGTTGATTATTTTTGAGTGTTGTAATACTATTATGCAGATAACAACTTGCATCCTTTTAATTATATTTTTGACATTTTGCAAATTGTTGATTATGTTTTAAGTGATGTATGAGATAATAATTAAAAATTGGTAAGATAATATGCCCTTGCCGATGACACTACATTAATCTAATTTATAATTATACATTAAGAATATTCTACAAAAAGGTAAACTTCACTTCTCACTCAGGTGAACCATTCTGTGGTTTATTAACTCGTTTTTATACTGCAGGGATTAGGGATGACTTCGAACCATGAGCGAGATGAAAATTCGCTTAGCCCACTGAGCCAACGTAGGTGTGTTATTGTTTGGTGTGCTCCTTTTCTCGATGTTTCTAAATAATTGAGCTATTGCGGATTTTTAAATAATTGAGCAATACCTTTATGATAAATAAGAACTCATTGTCACAGTTCATCTCATCGATATGCAGAAATATGGCTGAACTTCTCGGAGATCAGACTCAATTACCATAGAAAATGTATGATTTTAACAGGGTGAATCTTTCCATCAACTTTTCAACTATCTCCTATCCCTTTTAACTCCTAATCCATATGCTCACGACAATCTCTTTTATCTCCTTAAAATGTGAAGCAATCATTTCACTAAATCTTTTACCTTGAGGAAATCCACTACTAGTTTCAGAAGAGTTTTCTCTAAATCTACTACGCATCTCACATGTTTCAATAATTTCATGTAATTTTCCTTGTACCCCTCTCAAGTTTTCTTCTTTAGATTATTCATCTTTATAAGTATCTGACAACAATTTTCATATTCTCTGTGTTCGTGATCATATTATAAGTTAAACCTTCACAGTATTAACTTTTTCCCTGTCTGACCTTCATACAATCTTTTTTGTATCTTTCAATCTATGCCTCTTCTTTAGTTTTCCATCTTCTTTGCACTTTCCTTAAATACCACTTATTATTCGCCTTTTGAGGTGCCATTAACTCTCTTGAATTTTTCTGTAATCAAATTTAGCCTTCATTATTCCATAGTTTCTCACAAGCATCTAGCGAATATCTCTTTAGCTATATCTATTCCAATCCATACTTTTCTATCCAATATCTTACATGGTGTTTCAATCATTTTAGCCGCTTCACAATTAGTCTAACCAAATAGATTCTTCCCATTTTCAATCTTCTTTTGTCTTTTAATTTTCTTAATCTCTACTGATGTTGCTATAATTTGTTAGTCATCTCTCTCCACATACCATTTTAAAACATACTTCATCCAAGATTGCTTATAAGTCTCATTCTCTCTCCTCATTATTCGTCTCCTCCACAAAATATGTCACCTTATATTGCTCCATTTTCTCTTTTCTCTTAAATTTCCCTTTGTTTTCTTTTCTCTAACAGTTGAATATTCATCATCTAATTTCCCATCTTTACCCCTTCAAGTGCTTCCTTACATGTTGTTATAGACATATTTCTTCAATCTTTGGTACTGTTATCTTTCTTTACATTTCTCCATTCATAACCATAGTGACTACTCTCTGTTACCATAGAATGAATTAGAATACTAATATAAATTTAGCTGTTTATTATATAAAAAAACAATGACTCAGCAAACTCTTTTGTTTTCGTTCTTGGTAAAGCAATGCTAAAAATTGAAAATGAGTGAGAAAAAGTGATTCAGCTATGTCCACCAAATAGTCAATTAATGTTATCAGTTTCTTTGAGATTTTAATTAATATTTTCAATAACTTAGATAACCTAGGCTGAAGTATGTAACTTAATTAGCTAAATAAAATAATTGTTAAGGATGCATATTAAGGTATCCACCCGGAAAATAGAGAATTTTTTCCCATTTACCTCTTTAATATATATATATATATATAGTATATATATAGTATATCTATTATATATATATATATATTAATATATTATATATTATTATATATATATTATATATATATATATATAATATATATAATATATAATATATTATTAATTATTATAATTAATATGATATATTATATATAATATATATAATATATATATATATATTTATATATAATATATATATATATAATTAATGATTTATATATATAGTAACTTATAGATATATACTATATATATATATATATATATATAATATATATAAATATATATATATATATATTATATATATATATATATAGTATATATATATATATATATATATATATATATATATATATCATATAGTATATATATATAATATGTATATTATATATATAAAATATATATATATATATATATATATTATATATATATACTAATATATAATATATTATATATATATATATATAGTTAAGCTGGTAGGAATGAATTTTATAACATTTATTTTTACTCTCTTAAGCAAGCAATATCAGCCATTAATATTCTTTCGAAAAATAAGCTATGAATATTGGTGTTTTATCTGTCAAGTTTATCGCTTTACTTTTCTAAATAAAGGTTGAAAATAAGAAGAGCTTTGATTATATTCAATGCTTCGTTTAATAGTCACTTCAGATGCGAACTGATCAATTTAATCTGCACAGGATGGCTAAGTGACCTGTACAAAAATTAGAGGATCAAAACAGTTCAGTTATTTATTTAGACATAAGAATTTTTACTTTTCGTCTTAAATATGGATGGTTCCACACTTCAAATGGCTCTGATCGGCTGTCATTTTAGTTGTAAACATGTATCTTAGAAGCAATTAATATGAACTGGAAATCAGTAAACAATTAAATAAAAGCCTCATTAGGACCAATTTCATTATTTTCATAAACTTCATTAATTCATAAACTTCCCGCAGAATGGATTAATATGGTAAAACTTCATAAACAAGCTAAATTATTGGGAATTAAATACAGAAATAATAACTGACAAAAAAGGTATTTCACGTTTATGATTAAATAAAAAATAGCTAAAAATTAAGCACAAATAATTGCATAATTTAAAATTAATTTCATGTTTTTATTCTGAATTATAAAATAAAAAAAAAAATAAAAAAAAAGGAAAAGTAAACTTTTAAAATTGAATATAGAGTCCAAATTTATTAATAATCGATAATCATCTCAACACAAAGAAGAAACATTTAAATATTACTGTATAAGAGCACACACAAGAACTTAGATCCAAAATCTGAACGAATAGGTAAATTATGTATTGGATCACGTGGTCGTTTTTTAGTAGCTAATCTAGTTTCAAAATATTTAGGTATAAAGGAAACTTTAAGAAATAATATATTATGGCCAAATTTATTTAGAGTTTGATTAGCACTCAACACGATTTGGTTTGTTATATTCTTTTTCTGACGAAAAAAAACATTCTAAACATTGCTATTAATTAATTCAAAAAGACTATTAAGATTAAACGAATTCGACTTTCATCAGTTGCCAGATTTCATTAATCGAAATGTATTAATACTTTGTAGTTGAATTTCTGAGAACCAAATTTGTGCAATCAAGATTTTTCATAAGGTTAATATTCTCTAAGCATTTTCTTGGTATATTGTTTCATTCGCAATTTGGGGAGATTAATGTGGTAAAATAGCAGGGGAGAGCAAATGTCATTTAGGTTTAAAGAGATTTTGAGAGACAAATTCTTATGGTTATGACTATTATTTATTTTA
>JABUQX010064931.1:2500-42500 GCA_015478945.1 Trachelipus rathkii
GTAAATACTCAGACCTTCTAACCTTTCGTGATAAATTGTATTAATGTATGAGTAATGGGTATATACTATGGAATGTTATAGAGGTGAATATAAATGTTTAGAGGTGTAAGGAAGAGGAGAGAAGGTGATGGATGTATTTAGCTACAGGCACGAATATTATTACTTGAAGTAGCAATCGCTAGTACTAGAAATAGATAGAAAGGATAAGGGGTGAAATTAAGTGTGTGATGATGTGCATAATGTATATACTATTTATATGTAGTACGTATGCTGGTGTGGAGAGAATGTAGAGAGGAAGAGAAGGAGTTGCTATATTTGATGATATGGATCCTGATGGTATGTAAGCTACTGATAAGATTACTTTGATGTGTGAGTCTAGAATTCGTAATGGTTAAATTTAAGTTTTGAAAAAGGTCAGGTATGCTGTAGGTTTAGTAGACCGTATAGTACCATCTGAGTAGGATAACGTATGATAGATAGAGTACTAATTTTTTGGTGGTGATATATCCTGTAAGTGATTTTTGTAGATGAGGGTGATAGGAGCTTTCTAATTAGATAGTTCTTTACGTGGGGACGTGATATATTTAATGTTTGTAATATTGTGGATATCATAAATAAAGGTATGGTATATAAATAGTAGGTTTTAGTGTGGGGTGGGCGGGAGTAAATGAGAATGCGTAAGGAAGTTGACTTGATATTCTTGTGTAAGTAGATAGGAGTATGTGTGTAAGTAATACTTTCTTATAACACACAAGAGTATCCCATAAGTATACTAGAGTAGTGTGTAGGTGAGATGGTATCGTGTAGTGAATAAACGTATTGATTTAGATTTCAGTGATTAGATGAAGAAGGAGATTTGAGTATGTGTTGGATAATGTAATAAATTCAGTTGTAGTTTAGGAATTGGAGTAATTAATCGGATATTTTATTATGTTCTATTAAAATAAGTTGAGTGGGGAGTGGTGCTTTGTGTGGATCGGAGTCGTCAAGTTTTATAGCGAATTGGTTTATTGTTGTATATTATTAGTGTGTTTAGTGTATATTTTATTTTTGTCTATGATATATAAGTGTATAAGTATGTAGTAAGTGTCTGATCGCTAGTGTAAATGACGGCTTGAGACAATGTGGGGACAAGTTTGTCAAGTGTAAGAGCAACATGCTAGGTGTGGCAATAAATATAGTAAGGAAGGCAAGTGTGTTATATTCCTAGTGTGCAAATAGGTCAAGCAGTGTGTGAGAGTGCTATCTACCGTACAAGTGTAGTGTTATAAGTATGTATAATTTTAATCATTCAATATGTTTTGAGATTGATGTTGGACATGAAGAGGTGATGAAAGGCGTGTTAAAGGTAATGAATGAATAGCGTGTGATTGATGTACTAAAAGCAAATGATATGAGATATCATATAAAGTAATTGTGATGCTTGGAACTCTAAATGTGGACGATGAGGCTTCAAAAAGTTAAGAATACGTGAAAATTAATGTGATTGTTATACGTAGGTGTTTAGAATAACATAGAGATATGAACTAGTTTTTTGAAGAGTGAGTATGAATGATGTGGTGTTACTTATCTCATATGGAAATATGTGAAGGGCTGTTGCTTGTATTTTACGAAAGCGTCGAGGATGGACTCTAAGACATAGAAGAGGTAAAACACGGAGATGCATGGTGTTGGAATGAGAGATGTAACGTAGGGATCTCAATGCGTGCTGTGCCTTGTACCCGGGTAGAAATGGATGTGAGGGGGTGTGGAACGAAACAGGGGTTAGCTGACTTCGAATTAATCTGGCACAATATCAACAGGTGAAGGTGATTCTCACGCGATAGTTAGCCTGAAAGTGTGTGTTGTTATTTTGATGTGACATGTCGCGGGGTAGAGGATATACCGCGTATTCTTGGCGCCATCGCAGGTCTCCTATTAGTCGAAGGGTATGGAAAGGTCACGCAGGTAACTCTGTCCGGGTTACCGTGTCGAGAAGTTGACGAATGTAAGGCGCTATTAGCAGTGTATAATGATAGAAATTAACTTATAAGTGAAAATGATCAATGAGGTCGTGGAGCGTAGATGTGATTATTAATGGTGTATATGGATATTGGAAGTTAGTGTAAGTATAAAAGTCATGTATTATGGTGAGGTTATAGTTCCGGGATTTGTGGATAGAGTAGCGTACTAGTACCCTGTATAATATATATATAAGGGTAAGTATATTGGAGAACAAGGGGAACTGTATTATATTATTAGGTGGAAATAAGTTCTACTCTGTGATGTGTCTGTACGTGAGTATCACCTAAAATATGTAATGCTGGGTATTTTTTGCGTGTCAGAAAGATATAAGGTCGTGTACGTGATGTGACTCGAGATTGGTGTGCATCTTGATTGTGGAATAAAATATTGATACACGCGTAGTTAGATATGTTTGAGAGAGTGTGTATGTAGGATATATAGATGATCATATATATACATTGAACATCATTAATTCTGTGAGAAAAATCGTATGTGTGAGATCAGATAAGTAATCGCTACCTTGTATATCTAGAATTGCTATTAGTATGGATATTGGCTATACAAGTATAGCTGTCATGCATAGAGTTATATATTAGAAGAGAAAAAAAAAGTTATGAAAAGAGGATAAGTATAGTAGTGATATAAAATGACTGTTAGGTCCAGGTCGATGGAAAACTTTAGACTGACATGAATGCGAAATAAGTATGTTATAGTATATATACGGTATAGTGAAGCGTGTGTAAGATAAATGATTGTCAATGTAGATTTGGTTTAAGGATTAATATGAGGAGTAAGATAGTAGCTTAAGTGTTCATTGTTCCTCATGGTTATTTACTAATATATATATAATATATTATATATATATATTATATTGCAATAGATTTCGTTTGTGGCCAGTAGTGATTGGCTGAACTGGCTGTAGTACAGGTCTGTACTCGGGTTATCGAAATCTCGAGTGTGCGTGATGCAGGAAATCTGGTGTGTAGACTGACATGGCTGAGCAACTGGAGTTGAGTGAGCGGTGCTCTGTAAGTCATAGTTGATGGACATGACAATCCGCTGATGCGGATCGCGCATTTATTCGGTTCGTGCGAGAACATCGCACCATGAAGAGAGTTTGAGCAGTGATTACTCGGCCTTGAGTGAACTTATGCGGCAGAGTGTGTGCAAAGGAGGGGCTTTGAAAGTACAATGTGTGATACAGCACGCTCGCATAGGTCTCGGTCTGTGAGTAGTGAGGCACTCTTCTCTCGTTAGATAGAATATGATGTTGATGATGGTGAGCGCAGACTAGATTATACATTATGCAGTTTGGAATTGAGATAACATATATTTAGTGAATGATTATTTTGGCATCTTGAAGATCATGGAAACGTATCGATATGCAAAGTAATTAGTTACTTTTGATGATATCGGATGTGCAAGTGTGATAGCTAATAAATAAATCTCGAATGAAAGGAATATATATGATAATAGAGAAAGAACATAATAATGGGCACAATACAGTTCTTGAACAGCTGAGAATCTATTCAAAATATTAGAAATAAATGTGTTTATTAGTATGGTCAGTGTGAACTATATGGTTATGGATATTATAGCAAGTGATATTTATATAGATCTAAAGTTCAAATGTGTTTCAGATGGCCAATCTTAGGGGTGTGCTGAGTGTGAGAAGAATTGATAAAGAGAGGAATGAGCGTATTAGAGAGTGGTGTGGTGTGAATAAAGGGGTAGATATTAAGTAGAATTATAATAAAATAGTATTATATAATAGTTTGGTCATTGATTGGTAATAGGATGAATTGATAGTAAGGTAGTATTGGCTTAAGTGCAGTATAAATAGTATAATATATACTGTGGTATGAGTGATGTCTTAGTGGATATAACTCAGACCAGGTATACTGGTGTAGACCTAGATAATGAGAAATAGTGTGATTTGAGTGTACTAGTGAATGCGTCTGTATTTATTCTGGAGAGACTGAGAGAATTGTGAGGTGTGTGAGCTAGGAGCGCGTAGTGAGGTGAGACGTTGTCGATCTGTGTACGTACGTAATGGCGGGGATAGCTTATATATGTGGAAATGAGGCTCTGTCGACTTCTGGGTTTGTACGTCCCTCGGCTTCTGCAGATACACGAGACTGTGAGGCTGTAGCCAATGCGGATAGATGTGTATGCCCTTACATTAGCGAGTTTAACGCTCATATTCATTGCTGTACTTGCGACTAGAATCTTTCGTCGTGCTCTCCGCCTACGCGGATGTGCTTCGACCATGACTCGTGGCTTTAGCTGTGTTGGTGCGCATTTTTTTGAGTCTGTGGATACGAGACAGTTGCTCATCCTCAGCGGAGATAGAAATATCAAATATTCCGGTCAGATTTCTTCTATAGTGTGCATGTGACTGGGCGGATTCAATGTGCATGATGGGACATATTTCTTTGTGCGCACTCGATTTGGTCTCAATCGTCGTAGTCAAAGCGTGATTTCTAATGATGTTTCACGTTGTGTGCCAGTATACCCTCTCGTTTCGAGTCTCATATTACGAATCAAATTTTCTGGCTCTTGCCCATACATATCAGGGGCAATCTGCGTGAACGAGTCTGTAAAGATACTGTCTTATGTGCACAAGCAATCGTGAATATGATATATATATATATATTACGTTGTTGGTTCTGTTGCTAATCTCCAACTGAACATGAAAAGGCCAAATTCTTCGGCCTCCTATTTTCTCTAACTCAATACCACTAGATCGATCTGTACACTCCTTACCTTACTACTCAGTACTCTTTATATCTCTACTCAGCGTGTCCATAGTTACATTGCTGATGATTACATTTTGTATTTCGGTGCATGGGCCTCCTGAACATCTGCTGAACGTATGATTAGGAAGTGACGGGTGTGACCCGGAGTGGCATTAGTCCTGAAGTTTATATGATAAGTGATGATGATATGCTAATATCGTGTCATGTACCTCACCTATAGCCCCTATGTCTGATCTACAACTATAATTTTCATATCATCTATAGTATCAATACTTAATTAACATATTCCTATCAGTGTCGGAAGCACGAATATAGTCCCCTGTTCGGATATAAATAATAAGGAAGTACCGCTTCTTGATACTTACTATACATATCGCCTTTTATAGTGATCTCACTTGTACTTCTATCTAATTATCTTTGAAACGCCTTCTACGAACTCTCATATTTACGATCATTATATATACTGGTAGTATATATCTAAATCATTCTATTTCATGTATCGTTCAAGTATCACGCTTTCGGAGGTACTCGTAGGTCTACTGCGATATATCTATTTTTCTATCTAATGATTATAATGGTTTTCGCATATCTATGAACTATCAGTGTCGTAGACTTGCGTGTAGAGCGCATTTGAACTATATCCAAGGCTATTTGATCACGTGGGTATAGTACTACGCTCGTCTACTTATAGGCTACTCATCCAAGCTCCTTCTAATATTATGTGGTTTTACCCTCTTACTCTTTGCATTCTTATGTTATCTATAGTATTCATTTTACAAATATCACTCAATATTGGCATGTTGTTAGATAGGGCTAGTATATATATATAAGCGACTTTCTATTTCTGTCAAATAAGTGGTGATTACGTAGAGGTGAAATTAGTATACTATCATCTCCTCTACTATTATATTTCTATTTACTTTCATATATTTAAATTGATTACTCACATATATACATCTAACTCTATATCACTCATTCAGTATAGTATAGTACCGATGACTCGACCTTCAAATTATCTTCTACTCATTTTTAATATATCTGCTCTCACTATACTTTATTACTTCTAGAAATTAGCCTCACTATATGTCATTAATCTTATCCGATTTTACTATATTCTCTCGCTTAATACTGGAATATGATTATTCCGGGTGGGCGATTCGATTATTCTGACAACTTGTGAAATTATTACTAATATTTACTTATAATAACCCTCACAACCTCTACAAATCTACCTCTTCTAAACTCCTTCCAACTTTTATGTCTTTGTCCCTTTAACGGTTCATGTCTACGTATCTCCTATTGACAAAATATAAACTCATACTTCACCTTAACATAAACAAAAATAAAATGATCTCTATAGTGAGAATACCTCTCATACACTCGGATTGCTAAGTAGGCGTATAGCGGTCCATCACAATAGACGACTAGAGGAGTTTCACTGTTTTATGAAATAGCGAAACGAAAACATATAATATATATCCTCTCAACACTTAATAGTTTTCGCAGAAAGATATATACACAGCTATACATAATTAATGTCAAATGTTTACATAGATGAATAATTCATGTTGGTGTTCTCTCGCTTTGCTGTATTGATTAAATTGGAGTAATGTGAGTGTGTGCTCTTTGTATCATGGGTAGTGTAGCGATGGCCTTCTTGTGTTGTTCAATGACAAAGCCGGTTTACGCGTAGCTTTTGAGTCATAGGGTACGAGGCAAACTCCATAAAAGGTGGGCGCATTATAAAATGTTGCGATTACACAAATCTTACCACGATTTGCTTAGCATTGAACCTCTATGTTTTACGCGCGAATGTGGTTTGTGGTATGTGTCATTTTCTTCGTGCTCTTTGTGCAATATAGGTAGATGAGATCCTAATTTATGTTTATTATTATTATTATTATTATATTACATTATTATTATTATTATTGTGTCTAGATATTACCTGACTTCTTTGTGACTGACTGCTTCAAGTAATAGAAGTGAGTTCTTATTCTTCCTTTATTATTATCTCAGTAATTATTACTCTATTATGTATCACTAAAGGGTTTCTGATATGTTATCTGCATTATGCATGCACTATATTATTGATATGATTATTATTATGTTGTTTGATATATTATTATGATTTAAACTTTATTCCAGGCATAGTTATTTTCGTCTATTTTGATTCAGTGATTTGCTTATTCACTTCACTCTTTATCCTGCCACATTCATAGTTCATATAGGTATCTCTTACTCTCACATCTTTATGGTTTAATCCAATTGACTATATTATATATCTCAATCATTTTAAAGTACTCTGTCGATCTGTTTGACTTCAGTTACTTTGCGTAGTATTGTAGTTAGTATGATGAATATATTTATGTGATTGGATTTGCAGGAAATGTTCTCAAATATTTGGGAAAGTTTTTTATAGTATATAAATCAGACATAAAAGGCAACGTTATCGTGTCGTTGTAAATATATATATAGTGATTAATTAATATATTAATTTAATATTATTATTATTATTTATATTATATATACTAATTATTATATTATTAATTATATATATTCTTATATATTTATTTATTATATATTTATTTATTATTATTATATTTTATTAATATTATATTAAATTTAATTATAATATTATTTTTTAATTTAATGAAAAAAATAGTATTAGTAGTAATAGTATGTATAGTAGCAGTAGTAGTTAAGTATGTAGATAGTAGTTGTAGTGATAGTAGTTTAGTTTTACTGTGAAAACACTTCTTCCATTACTATCAATTGTACAGGAAACATCATTATTTAACTGGCAATATTTTCTTATAAATAAGAATACGAAATTTATTATAATGTAAACATACGCATCTCATATACTTCTTAGAAGTATATCCGTTTAATTTATACCGAATACCCTCTCTCTATACCGTCGAGGTTTAAAGACTGAACCCGCATTCAATTTCACACAGCAAAATCCAAGCAACAGTCGATAATTTTCGAATCCATATACCGAGAATAGTTCGATTCCACTCATCTCTAAAGTAGCTGAATCGCGTTGACTGAGTATTAGATTTTATATTCTATTTTGGGTTTATCACATAACAAGTGGAATAGAATTTAAATAGTAGAAAATATACTTAGTAATACCCGAAGGCTAAATCTCATGATGTACTAGTTATATTATATGTTTGTAATATATATATCTATATAATAAGACTAAAGTTTAATACTCATATTATATACTTTCAATAGTGGAGTTGCCATAAGTCGGAGAGGGGTTCTCTGTTTCCTGCCCCTTTTTCTTGAAAAAAATCTTCATATCTAAAGGAAGTGTACTTGAGCAAAATAAGTATCTTCATGATCATATATTCCCTCGATCACAATCTTTGCATACTGCTTACATTCCCATCCAGTAACATATCAAAAAACTACCCTTTAGGAAGGCGGTTTTCAGGTAAAAATTCGTGTGATAATATATTAAAAAAGTTAAATTGGCTCTTATATTGACTTTCAGATTATTACATATTGAATTCATGTACTACTAGTACATTCTTTTAATATTTTATTCACTTACATTCCAATTGAAACCTATCATAAATCTTCAAAAATACAATTTGCTTATTTCAAAACCTTTAACATAATATGAGAATTCCTTTAATATAATCTTTAACTTAAACACTAAAACTAATCACCTAAATAAGTTTAGGGAATAATAATCTCTAAACCTATTACACAATCTATAAACTTTAATAATCTAATAATCTCTAATAATCTCTAATAATCCCTACACTCATCAAATTCCTAACATTAAATATTAATTTTTAGAGTATCAAATAATAAATATCAAAATTTTAATTTCTGATTAACCAATTCATTATCTATCTATTACATATATCTTAAATTAATCATTCTTGGTTTATGCAGCTTTTTCAATAATTTTAGCCTGAAACCAATTTGTTCTCATTATTTATCGTGTGTAATTATCTGATATAATAAGGTTCAAGGGGAATAATAATAGATTATTTCTTAATATAATATTTATAATTATACTATTATACTATATAAATTATAATTATTATTTATAATTATAATATAATATATATTATTATATAATTAATACTAAATTTATTTATAATTATATAAATATATTATATATTAATTTATATTAATAATTCAATTAAATTATATAAATATTAATATATCATATATATATTAATATAACTATTAATATTAAATTATTATAATAATTAAATATTAAAATATATAATATTAATAGTTTATAATATTATATAATTATTTAAACATTATTATCATATCGTTCAATATGAGTCATAGCCTCACGTGAAAGTGCGTTACCTTAATATGAGAAATTCCCATCTTGGGAATCGAAATTCAGAATATCATTCCTCGTTCCACATCATATTCTTGAATTTCTCAATTGTGTATAGAGGATGTAAAGTACCTGATCAATTAATAGCTAAATGTATTCAAGTATTAAAGTTTGCAACTTATTAATAATTAACTTCTTCAAGACATTACAAAATAGTAAAATAATATATTTATGTAATTTTTAATAATTAATTAGGATTCCATATAATATTTAATTAATATGTATAATCCGAAATATGTAAATCCATTTAAATTATTTGATTTTAATATTTAATTTTATATTAATATTGTAATATAGATATCATTGATATTATAAAATTTAAATTTAATTAATTAAATATTAGTAGTGATATTTTTAATTCTTTCATTTGTTTATTTATTATTAATACAATTAAAAATTAATATTATAAATATTTATAATATACTATTATTTAATATTAATATAATTAATTAATACTTGTAACTAGTAGGTGAACTGGATTTTGGTGTAAGTAAAAAGGTGCGTTATTTTTTAAGTGAGATTATGGAGTGGATTATTGAGATTTGTGAATGATATCAATATTAATATCTTTAAATATTTGATACAAATATTGAATTTAGATAGTAAAATATGAGAGAGAATGTAAATGAATTAATTATATTTTATTTTATTAATGAGTATTTCTATACTAATATCATGAGTCTGTAAATTGATATAAGAAGTTTATTAATACGATTGAGATAGCATTATATAATTGGTCTGGTAATATTTAATAGTGAAATTAATGGTGTTGTGAGTTAAGATGCATTCTTCATGATAATTGGAACTATATCTAAAAGATTATTTTATGATATACAGTAGTAGAATGACACTTGATAGATATTAAGTAGTTTTAAGATAGTATAATGCGTGTCAATAAAGTGTGACAATAGGGTAAAGTATAAATGTTTATTT
Organism: Trachelipus rathkii; assembly: GCA_015478945.1. Lineage (NCBI taxonomy): Eukaryota > Metazoa > Arthropoda > Malacostraca > Isopoda > Trachelipodidae > Trachelipus > Trachelipus rathkii. The sequence goes on from JABUQX010064931.1 coordinate 12,575, forward strand.
TTTATTTCTGTAGATACGAAAAGGAAACATAGCGTCGTGTTTCATCTATAATCGGGTTGTAATACTGAGAGATTAGTCATATGTGGCGAGGTGGGAGGTCGGTCATCGATAAGAGGTCCTCTCCGCCAGGGTGGGAGGTGGGTATGATTGGTGCCGCAGGATATGGCTTCTGTTAAGCAATGATAGAGAATCGGAGATCGAGTGGAGGGTGCGCTACGGCTCAGATGAGCTCATCGCGGAAAATAGGGAGATATTGGTATTCTTTATGTGGCAAATATGTAAGTTTTGAGTTAAGAATTTATGTTATACGCAGGGTTACGGGATTAAGATGAGATTTTGGCAGAGAAAAAAAAAAAAAAGAGTGATAAATAGATAAAATAGGAAATAATATAGGGTTTGATAGTATAAAATCGATAGTTATAAATAAGAGTAATAGAGTTATTGGTTTGATAATGAATGCAGGATAAGATTATACTCAGTGATGAAGATACTATGTTAGAATTGGTGGACAGCTGGAGCAGTGATCTGAGATATTAAAATAATATATGGAATATAATTGTAGGAATTTAAAACGGATAATATAAAATAAGCATAAATAGTGTGTATAAGTGCAAGCATTTGTGAATGGCAAATGAGCACGATTGAACTAGTAGAGTCAATTAAATCAGTATTGGATGAAATGTAAATGGATTAGAAAATTAATGTATTGTGCGTGCTATGCTATGAGTCTTACTCAATGATGTGAGTGTTAATATGATTGATTGTTACCTGTGTTTATTGAATTATGGTATGTAGTAGTAAATAATATGGTGATCTTTATAATAAAAAGTTATGATAATATTTGAGATTATAATATTAAGATTCACTGTGTTAGATGGACACACTTAAAGGGGCATGGCATATAACTGCTGTTGAGAAGTTAAATTATAAAATAGGATTAATTAGAATCTTAAAATATAGAATGAGAATTCATGATGATTTGGAAATAAGCGCGGTATAAATGATGATTATATAGAATAAATGAAAATAGTTATTGAGAATTGTAGTATATTGTGAGTATTTATGAGTTCATATGTAAAAGGCGATGATTGATACGTCAGTAATTGGTTAATTTGACACCGGATGTATTTATTAGCAGATTTCAGATTGTTGTTTGGAATCCTGAACTCGTGTCTGGGAGACCGAAGAAGTATAAAGTGGATAATTCGCATCGTCGAGTGAACAATCCGAAAATTGTATTAGAGATGTGATTGAGATAGAGAGTATTATTATGTGATTTAAAGGCGTAAGATGATAATGTGTTATAATTAATTCATAGTAGTATTATGTAAATAGGTGAGGATGGAATTGATGTGAGGGGAGTTATGATGTTTTGTTGGGCCACCTGGCAAGGGATGAACCCTTTACACTTTCTTGAATCGATTTATTCTATACTTCTAGTAGAGTGGTCACATTCATCTGTTCTCCATGAAGCTTTTAGGAATTGTGGGATTTTTCTAGTATCTTGCGATAGTATTCTCTGACTTTTACACATTTAATGGTATATGTACGAGTGGTTACTGTCGAGTAAGGCTTGTGGGACTTTTCTATCTCTGTACTTCTATGTTCATGCATTCTTCTTTACTGAGCTTTTTTCTTTTAAGTCTAAGCTTACGTTTATTATATACGACCATTACTTCTACTCTTATTACTCTTATCATTCTACTCTCTACATAGACACTACTAAAGGAACCGATTAAAGATAGTAAAAGTATAACGATTAAGTCATTTACTAATATTACTTATTTATCTTATACTTTTATCTATATATATCTATATATTATTAATTCTTAATTATTAATTCTAATTATTACTATACTTAAATTAGAGCTATTGAATTTACATTATGTAATTAATATTATATACTAATTATATATTTATTAAATATATTATTAATTTATATAAATTATTATTATTTATACTAAACATGAACTAATTTCTTATATAAATTATTATTATTATTATATTTAATTATTATTATTATTATTTATATTTTAATTCTATACTATTTCATTATATTATTATAATTTATTTACTATTATTATTATCTTATTATATATTATATTCTAATATTTATATATTAATATATACTTATTATTATTTTATATTCATTATTATATAATTATTTTAATTACATATTAATTTATATAATTATTTATTTTTTTAGCTGAATCATTCATAGTAACTCTGGAAGGAGAAATATTTTATGACTTATATTATATAATATAAATAGTTTAACCTTGTATAAGTTATATATATCACTCTGCCCTATCAAACAATTCTTAAAATAGTAGATAGGTGTGTTCGTGTAGAGTATTTGTTAATTAATTGATTTTTAGGATAAATTTACCATAATACCAATCTACTTTAATTTATTACTATATATCTCTTCTAAGAATTTTGTCCATGCACTATACTCTATAAAAGTAGTTTTTATTACTTATATCTACGAATGGAGTCACCTTATGATTTATTTGACCTATATATTATAAGATTGTATTGTAATGCTGCAATTGATAACCATCTACATAATTCATATTATCTAGTGAACCTTATTCTCTTATTTTACTTATCTATTATTTCTTTTTCTGTGTGTTTATTTGTCTTTATATGTTTTCTTGTGTCTTGTACTGGTTATTTCTAATTCCATTCTGATTTTATGGATTAAATGCTTGGAATGATTAGTTCAAGTTCTATTATTTATTGTTGTTCTTTGTTTTACACGTTTTCTTAAAAAACATCTCATGTGTTTATTATTATTATTCCAAGGTTTTTTATATATATATATAATTATACTCTCTAATGTAATACAATTTTAGTGATTTGCAATTAATATTAAATAATGGTTTAATAATTATTACACAGTCCCAAACTGCCCATTTTATATATTAGCCTATTTAAAAACATGGGAAAATATTTAATTATATAATTAAAATATGTTATTATTTTAATTCACTTATCTTTTGATTTTAGATAATGGTTCATGTTTAAAAGTGATTTAATATACTCTAAGTGGTAAATGAGTGCCGTTAAAGTCTCTTGAAATCTTGAGTTATACCTATTAGATATATACAGATATGTAATAACACGTGTATAACTTGATCGGTCAATAGTCACTGATTCAATAGAATGTCTCACTCATGCATTTATTACGCCTCGTTTATTTATTTAAATCCTATATCCTTCATTAGTTGTAGATTAACCAGTCGAAATTATATGATTATTAATATAAAATCTTCACTCTCTATATAATGCTTAACATTCGAGAAACTTATTAGCTGACTGATTATGAACTCTATTCACTTATGGAAATCTATTCGTCAATGTTAAGTGAGTTCATCATAATGGCACTCATAGTGGTACATTATTAATTATTTATTATTATTATTTTATTATTATTATTATTATTATTATTATATTTATTATTCTTATTATTATTATTATATTATTGATTATTATTATTATATTATTTTAAACTTACCTGTATTATTTATTATTCCTCACAAACTAACGGTGCTATCTATCTATTAGTCTCACGTATATATTCTCTAACATATGTGTCCTAAACTTCCAGTCATTTTCTTCTCATTTCATCTCTACTATGAGATATTTTCCTATTAATTATGATCATTGTGTAATCCTATTTGATTATTCTTTTCCCGATACATTTATTCTATCAGATTATTGATTGTATGATTATTCATACAATCTATCTCTCGTCATCTATATACTATTCGTTTCTCATGTGCTACTCATATTATTACGTCTGAATTGTATCTCTCATATTATTATTATTCCTTATCACTAATCGATCCTATAACCATTTCTCAAGTTTAATTTATTTATTCCTATTTCTATTATTATCTAATTACAATTTTGTCCAAAAATCAATTTATTATTATTCTTCTCACTTTGTTTCCCATTTCATGTTATATACTTTAGATTTCATATTCCATTATTATTCATTATTTCCATTCTATTTTTTTATTTATTTATTAATATTATTTCTTTCTTCATACTACTCTCCTGAAACGACATCTCTAAGATTTATTATTCTTCTACTCTGACTCACTATTAGTATCTTTAGTACTATATCTCTTCTTATTTCATGACCTATTGTTCTACTCTCATAATTCTGTACATTTTACTCAAGTGTATCCAGTAACATAAACTTCTCTAGAATATTAGATTTCCTTTGCAATATTCATCTACTCATATATATGGTATTTCGTTTTAATTATCTCAGCCTCTCTTTCTTATTCCTATTATTCACTAGTTTTTCATATCTTATCATCTCTTTTCTGGTATCTCATACCTGTTCACTTATTTTTTTTCATTCCAGCATATCTCTAACATATTTAATATTACATTTTTCTAGATCCCATCTAACATAATTTCAACCCGAGGACTGTCCTCACTCGCAACCATAACCATACTCTTATCTAAGTTTACTTTCAAACACTCTCTTTTACACACCTGTTCAAATCTCTCTACATCTCTCAACTCTTCTTCAGATCTTCACCAACCAAATCATCCGCATATAACTAGGTAGGGTCACGTCTCCCCTCTTCCATTCTCATCAATTCCTAACACTACCCCGCCTCTAATTCTTTCATAACGCCATCCATATACAAACATGAATAAACAAGTAAGACATAACGCATCCCTGCCTCACTCGCTATTAATAATAGCCAATCACTTTCGACTTCATTTATCTTACACACGCTTTCACTATCCGTAACATACCACAACAGACATATACACTAACCTTCATAGAGCTTCCCAGATTAATCCTATCATACGCTGTTGTAAACTCCATAAAACAAATAAACATTTGCTTGTATCATAGTCTAATCTTGTTTTCAATGTAGTGTTGGCCGAGCACGGATTCTTGCGACCGCACAGACGCCAAAAACGTCGCTTTGCATGCGCACCGCTCGCACCAAAATTTTGCGGCACCAACGCACCGCACCTTCACCATATAATATATATATATATTATATATATATATTATATTATTAATATATACTATATATATATATATATATATCAAAGGGAAGTAGCGCTCCTGAAGCGATGAATTCCCACAATTGGTCATGATATGGAGTCTTAAGAGTACATCCTATGCCACTCCAGTGCCCGGTTCTTACCCTTTTGTGCTCATATCACATTCTTCTTACACTGGAGTAAGATAAAATCACAACAACCTAAAATACAATAACAGACAGCACTTACCTCTATAAAAGAAAAAAAAAGGGTGTAAAATGCAGCCAGCCACGCGATTAGTCTAGGAGGAGGTCTTAGGGGTGGCATTCCAAAAGTAACTCCTTACCAAACTATCCTCATCACCATTAAGGCATTGCCGGCCTCTGGTGATGGAGTTTGTGCCGTCACGGATTGCGGCCTATTTTTGGATGTACGGTCTTCATTCTCTTCATAAATTTCTGCAACCTTCTCGGTTTTAAATCTAATTTTCATTTTGTTAAACCTCACCTCTATTCCTCTAAACCTTATCTCTAATTCCTAACCAAATTAATTTTCACGCCAAGCCAGTTGTGCCAGATGTATGCAATGAACTGTTTGTTTCCTATGTCTTTGATTTTTGAGTTTTCCGAATATTCTACCTAATGGCTCAAGCTAACCTGCCATAATAAATTAGAACACATATTCTCTTTTCTTCACATTTCTCTGAAATCATCATTCTTGGTTTATTTCAAATGTCACCACGTCCAATTTCTTTCCTTTAATTCTCAAGATAAAGTTGATGAACTTGCTACGACTTTTCTATCCAGAATTACCTTGAGCAGTTAGTGCAACTTCCTACTCGTATCTCTGATCGTCTTTGAGATGAACCCAACATTCTTAACTTTTCTTAACTTCTAATCCATCTCCTAATTCTGTTAACTCTTACTGATCATCGGCTCCATCTGATACTCTCCTACTCGTATAGTGTTCTGTTCTATCTCTTCAAGTCTTCCGCAGGAAAGACCCCCGCCTACGGCGAGAAAATGTTTTTGGCACTTTGGTGCTGCTAACAGGTCGGACTTGCGGTCGTACGTCTTTGATTTCCCATGGAATGACCAGCTTCCGTGGAAAGAGTTCCTTGGAGTGTGCAAAGCGCGAGCTAATTCTTTCTGACATGGAGGCGTGCATCGCATGATCTTTACCTTCAACTAAACCTAGATTAGCTTGGTTTAACTCTGCTTGTTCTCGTGCTATTAGCCATAGGAACGCTGCCTTTAGGAATTACTGTTCATCTTCAAATTCCAGAAAATCCTTGCAACTTTTATTTCATCCCAAAATCGTGCAAAATCTATTCTCCATGACACTAAAATGTTCTTTTCTTAGTAGAAGGCACAATAATCTTCCTGGCTCATCTGCATCAAGTCCTTTCTGACATTTTTCAAAAAATGTTAACTCTTAACTTTGCTTCTTCCTCTTGCCCCTCTTTAGTATTTTTCGTCAGCACAACTGCTGCCGTTTAACCTTCCACTAAATCTGAACTCTTTGCTCAAACTTTGCTTCTAATTCACCTTAAACGATTCCAGTGCTATTCTTTCTTCTCCACCTTCCTCCAACATATATATTTATGCTAATATTGTAATTTCTTCAAAAGGTGTGATTTCTGCTTTTTCAGAGTTTAACACTATGAAAGCGTACGGTTCTGATGGTATCCTTCTTATAGTTCTCAAACTTGTGCTTCAGCTTGCACCTCTGCTTGTAAATTATTCCAATCTCTGTCTTTCTACTTTGGGCTTTTTTTCTTGCTGGAAAGGTGTCCTGTACAAAAAAGGGAGCCATCTGACTCTCCAACTATCGCAATCTCTCTAACTTCGTTTTTTCATTATGTTTATAAATATCGATGTTTTGGAATATTTTTTCTTTTCTTACTCTTTTTTTCTGGCCTTTAATCAATGATTTGCTTTAATTTTACAATTCTTACTATTTATTCGTACTCTTTCGCTTTGTTTTTTTGGTAAGCTACTTTATATTAAATTATAAATAGTGGTGTTACTCATGGTTTTGTTTTATCCCTAACTCTTTCTGACTTATCATAAAAGACCTCTCTCTATTGCTTCATCACATATTCCACTCCTTTGCCAACGATTCATCCTTCCATACTCTCTATTTTCTTTGACGGTCTTCTAACAACAATTAAGCTCAAACGCTAATAGGGGCATCTCCTTCGGATCAACTAGCATCTGACCTTTCTTGAACTTCTTTGGGGCATCGAGAACAAGGTTTTTTCAATTACTAAAAAGCTCAGCTCCTCCATCTTTCCACTCCACATAATCTATCACACAGCTATAACATCTGCTTTGAAATCACAAAACTCAAACCTTCGTCTGTCCTTAATATTCTTGTGTTAATTTTTCTCGCGACCTTAAATGGAGTTTCATATTACTTTCTCTTTTAAAACAAGCTTCTAAAAGGTTGGGAGTTCTGAGGCGTATTCAGAATTTCTCAACACCACCTCAGTTGTTTGATCTTTATAGGGTGTCGTTTCGCCCCTGTGTAGAGTATGGCTGTCTCATGCATTTGGAGTGATTCCACTCACATTGCTCCTCTTCAAATGGTTGAGTCTAGGGCTTCTCGTCTTATCAATCGAATTGTTGCGTCACTCTTTATTTCATCTTATTATAACAGGGCACTGCTCTTCTGAACTCTTCAATCACATACATCCTCCATTGAGAAGCGTTCTTGCGACACACCTTTCTACACAGTCTCATATTTCTCAATGCTCTCTCTGACCTCAGACTTAACAGCTATGCTCAATCTTACATGTACTCCACTATTAAAGTCTGGAACATACTCTCGTTATCCATTTTCCAAACCACCTTATAAACACTTTTGCATGCAGTACTTGAATAACACGTACCATACGATATCTTTAATTTTTGTAAATCACAAGAAAAGCTAAAATTATTGTAACTATTGCAATTCCAGCGACTATTTTTTTCTTGAGAAAAGGTGTAAAGAATAATATATTCCGAATGCGCCCCCACATTCAACAACTTATCAAAGTTCTCTATCCAACAAAAGGTGGATAGAGTACTTTGATGAATTGTTGAATGTGAAGGTGCACTCGGAAGAGGAAGGGGAGAGAGAGGAGGAGGAGAGAAACGAGGAGGGAGTGGAGGAAGAGGGAATAACGGAGGAGGAATTTGAGGAGGCGTTTGGGAAAATGAAGAGCGGAAAGACTCCTGGTGAGGATGGGATACATATTGAGTTGCTGAAGGAGGGAGGAGAGGAGCTGAAAGCTTGATGCTGAGATTTCTGAACAGGTGTTGGGTGGAGAGTAGAGTGCCGGAAGGTTGGGGAAGGTCAATAATAGTTCCCATTTATAAAAAAATATAGAGGAATCTCACTAATGGATCACATGGGGAAGTTATATGAAAGTATATTGGAAAGAAAATTAAGATCAAAAATAGAGCCGAGATTAGGTGAAGAGCAGTATGGGTAAAGAGGTTTCAGAAACACTACAGATTTAATGTTAGCATTGAGAATGATACAGGAAAAGACATGGGAATACAATAATAAGGCATATATGCCTTCATAGACTTGAAGAAAGCATTTGATTCTGTACCCAGGGAGAAGCTGTGGAGAGTTCTGGAGAGGGATTATGAAGTTGGAGACAGACTGATAAAAGCAGTAAGAAGTACATACGTGAATAGCATAAGTAAGGTAAGAACAGGATATAAAAACGCGGAATGGTTTGAGGTAAAAACTGGAGTAAGGCAGGGTAGTGTGTTGTCGCCGATATTGTTTATAGCGTATTTGGAGTTTGGACACAATCATAAGAGGTTAAAGGAGAGTTTAGAAGAGATTGACGGAGACATCATAGTATACGCAGATGATTTGGGGTGGAAATGGTGAGAGGTTGAGGCAAATGATGCTGTGTTTCGCAAAAAAATTGAGAGAAGCTGGATTAAATATGAATGTGCAGAAAACAAAAATAATGGTAGTAAGTAGGGAGGAGGAGTTGATAGTGGAGGTAGACGGTAGAGAGATTAAAAATTTGGACATATATAAATACCTAGGAAGCACATTTGGAAGAGAAGTGGGTGTGCAAAGGAAATTACGAGTAGTAAAATTGAGCAGTATGGCAAGACTGTAAGAGCAGTATACCCAATCTTAAAAGATAAATATATGAACAAAGAGGTGAAGAGAGCAATATACGAGGGAATGTTGACACAAATACTGTTGTATGGGGTGGAAACATGGTACATGACAGGGAGAGAGTAGAGGAAATTTCAGACAGCGGAGATGAATGTGTTGAGGACGGTGATTGGATAGACGAGAAGAGACAGTGAGGGAGAGCGTGGGTGTGAAATCCATGATGAATAAAGTGGACGCAACCAGACTAAGATGGTGGGGACACCTGGAGAGGATGCAGGGAGAGAGAGTTGCCAGTAGGAGGTGGAGGTGAAGACCGGAGGGAGTGAGGCCGAGAGGCAGACGGGAAGAGATGGAGAGAGACGTTGGAAGATTTCATAGGAGACACGATCCCTGGCATGGATAAGCTGATGGCGGATGGATGTGATAGATAGAAAACGATGGAAGCCGAGGTTGCCCACTGACAAGGCTCGGTGAGCCTGATGGGAGAGATATAGTGTATTATATAGTAGTATATATATATAATATTATATATATATATATATATTATATCTATGTACCTATTATATTATATATATATATTATTATATATATAATATAATATATATATAATATATTATATATTAATTCGCATCTTTTTAAAATTTCATTGATTTGCATTCACATATTAAAATAAATTATTCGCCATCCAGACTCGTACTGAATGTTCTGATGGAACTTGTTAGAAATTTAACAACTTTTGTGAGAACTGGATTAATGTTGATAAGTGCCGTTCAAGGTATGACGTAATTTGAGTCCAATCGAATCTAGCAAATTATATCGATAGCTCGTTTGTGAGTGGATTCGCTCGAATAACTGTGAAGCAATTCCCAATAGTATTTATCCGCGTGTTTGGATTACTTCGATTTTGTTTCCCATGACAACGCAAATACACTTTCCAATCGTTATTATTCTCGAAAAGGAAGAATGACATCGTGTTAAGAATATCAACGAAAATGAGTGAAAGAGTAAAGGATCCCAATTCCAGGTTTAAGATGAAGCAGATTACTCTTGAACTAATATAAAATACAAATATGGAAAGTAAATGAGATATAAAGGATGGATTAGTAAATTTACAAATTATAGTAATGGATGATCTCCTGTTTTGTCACGTTTAATTCTTGGCTTTGTACGGCTAGCGAAAGTATGGTCTTTTCAATACACTATCAAAGAATACTAAGAGGATATTTTTGAAAAAAGTATGATGAGTTAAAACTAAAGTTCAAGATTAATAATCTATCAAATAATCACTCAAAGTCAGCTTTTTCCACGACGAATGGTCAGATCTCAATAAGCGTTTTCTTTGTTTTCTCTGAGTAATGATGACGATCAGCCTCTAGCTGAAAGAAAAAAGAAAAAAAGTTAAAAGAATGAATAACAAATCGAATTCTCCCGCATTGGATACAGAAACGAACGATACCAATAAGTCAAATGCTCAAATACCGCGCAACCACATCACACCGATTCCCTTTTTGACAATAATCACTTTGCTAAATTGTAGAAGTTTCAAATATTCTCAACGCAGCATTTTTGGGATATCTACACATCACAAAACTGTTTTGAATCCAAATATTGAAAGTTAGAAGGAGGCGATCGGATTTCGTTAACGAATCGGACAGTACGTTTACTCTATCTCATGTCTACCGCACACGCATGGTCATACACTACACATGTATTTTCTTTTTGATAATCCGCAATAGGAGATGCGAGTGGTGGATGGGATATAGTATGATAAATATATTGTTATTTATTCTTTTTTTCATTATTGTTTGTCCTATGTTCTATGTTTAAATAATTTGGGCAACTGCCTATTTTCGTCTTCCTGTGTTAGATGGGTGTGGGCTCTATTGGTGGAAGTTTATCGATAACAGTCGATTGGAACTGTTTTCTGTGTATTCTCTTCTAAAATGTTTAGTCTTCCTAGGCTCTCATCTTGATCAGATTTCATGATGAGATCTTCTATTCGGTTATTTATTTGGCCAGCTGAAATTTGCAGTTCGTACATCGTCACTGGCATGGCGGCCTTTTTCATTACTATTGCACTAGCCTTTGTATCTAATAACCATAGTAATCAAGTGTGTGTGATGTGACAGTTGCTAAAAATATTAGTGAGGAGGGAATTTAATTTCATCTTTCAACAATTTCCAGATTGTATATATTAATTGCGTTTGGATGATCATATCCGTGGGGGCACTGCACTATAGGGCTAAGGTAGGTTTGAGATTGTCGAATTCGGGGGGTGTGTTGTGCCTGGGGCCCGTCACTTACGGTTCGATATATAAGTGGGCGGTTCCTGTTCAGTCTTTTCTTGCTACTAGTTCTCAGTACAGCTTATCTCAACACTTCTCACAATTTCATTTGTGAGAAACTTTCTGCTCTGGGCCGAGAGTAAATCATTTCACAGTCTTTACGGTGTCTAAACTTATCAATTGAAAACTTCGGGCCTTTGTCATATGATTATGTATATTATATAGTGATTAGGGTATTTATCTATTTATTTATTGGTTATATTTATATATTTATTTATATATATATATTATTTGGTCTTATATATATTTATTATATTGGGGGCGCTAAATATATTTACATATGTATATGTATATATATATATATATATATATATATAGAGTAGGTATTGTTATTATTATGTATCACTATTATATTATAATTGGTATAGTGGATTACATGATATTGTTTATCTATTAATGAATAGATTCAAGATCTGAGTTAGGTTTATATTATATAGCTTAACTCTTTAATTTTTCTGATGGGAAAAGATATGGTATCTGAAATCTCGCTCTTGGCGGTGGAATCGGCTTTGATGCACCAGATTAATTCAAATAGAGATATCTACGTCATATATGATATTTTTATCTTTATATATTTATATAGTGTATATTTTATAGTTTGAAGGTGGGACAGTGTTGTGATGTTTGATTAGTATGATGAGGATATTTTTATTTGCTCTTGGTGTTTTTGAATTTTGAACATGTCTAAATTAGTATGGATGATCTAGTGTATGGAGATCTATTATTAGGTTATTTATTTAGCGACTTATTTTATTGGATTTTTTATTTTATAGTATTGAGTATGTTTATAATATTTTTATATTTATATATTTATATTTGAGTTTTTTTCCTATTAATTATATGTTGTGTTATTTTATTATTATTTGGATGTGGGGGTTGTATTCGGTTATTTTTTATTATTAGTTTTTGGTTTTATTGTAGTATGTATTTTGGTTTGTTGTTTTTGTTTTTTGTATATTATATATTTGTTAGTTGTTTAGTTATGTGTATTGCGTACTGTTGATTTTTTCGTACTTTTTATTCCTGTCGGAGGGTGCGTTGGATTATGTTAATGGTATGAGTGCACAATCCGTCTGGATTTGCTTGAAATGCGGATAGTTAGATTTGTGTTTTAAAAGTCCGGTTAGCACAGAAGTATCTGTTTTTGTTTATTTATATTATATTATATTAGGGTATATTTATTATTATTATATTATTATATTTTTATTATATTTATGTGTATTGTTATATAATATATTATATATTATATTTATATAATTATTTATATAATATTATATTATATATATATTTATATATATATATATATTTTTATTAAAACATATATATTATATCTTTATATTTAATTATAATTTAATTTTTTAATTAATATATATATATAATATATATTATATATATATATTATATATCGTATATATATTTTCATGATATATGATATATTGCGGACGTGGTTAACCCAACTCTTTTGCACCTAACCATCTCTTTCCTCCAGTTTTTCCACCCATTTGGAATTAAAGGTTAATATATTTTATAATGACTTGTAAATTAAATAATTTCATTTTAATTTTTATTATTCTTTCATAAACTATTAAGCTTCTGATTTCCTTTTTAAGGGAAGAGGTTGCCTGTTCTTCTTTTCTTTCGTAAACTGAAGATCTGGCACCGTTCTGAAGTAATGATGCTCTTACTATTATTTGTATTCACTTATGAATGGACATGCTAAGTGATTTCCCTGGCGAGTTTCTGCATTATGATGTGGAATAACTTTTAAATTTATCTAAGCTATGCAATACCAATGGATTCTTTATCCGATTTTACAGTGTTTCCGCCTTTTGGATAATCTTCGGATCAATGATTCAGGTGTTCTTTGACACGCTTTCTTGATTTACAATGATCTTCATACGCTGCTAAAGTCAATAGTAATCTTTTCATTGGATGTTTCAGCAATGTGTTTCAGATATTTCAGTTGACGTGATGTGTGGTCCTGTGTTCTTGTAGGATGGCTTTTCTCCTTTTTATTGGGTGTGTGAGAAGTTGTCTGCCTTTACGTCAGCTTTCATCACATTTAGGCATAATAATTCTATAATATTTTTAACCGGCTCCTCTGCTGAATTACACTGTGGTTCTATGTGTATTTGGGGGTTTGTTTTGTGTAATCAGGATCCAGAAAAGTTCGCTATTTTTTGTTCTTGGATTGCGTATTTATGGTTTTTGTTTTTGGGCTATATTTTTTGAAATCTATTTGATTTTTAGGTCTTCTCGTGCAACATATTTGAGGTGTTTTCTGTTACCTTTTTTTTTTGATTTTTAAGTCCGCTTTAGTTTTAATTTTATCAGTATTTTTGAGCTGACGGGCTTTCACGTTGCATACTAGAAGGAATTCTCCGGTCTTTGAGTTTACAATTAAAATTTTCTGGAGCTAGATAGTCCTTGTTAGTTCGTCTTCAGATCGGTTTAAGGGAAGAGGGTAGTATCGAGGAATTACTATTTAAATTTGTTAATCATCTTTATCACTGTCAGGGTCCTTTCGACCTTTTTGTGTTTGTTCGAAGTATAAGGGAAGACAGAGCTTCATTTAGTTCTCCCATCCTCTCAAGCATGTAATAAACTACTATTCCAACGAGTCTGAACATCTGCGTTTACAGAAAGTTGAGGAATATTTAGTCTAATAATTCATAAATAAGATACTCACCGCTATCGGCCAATAAAAAAATAGCTTATGGTCGGAATGGTCGAATTAGGAGGAGAAAAGGATGTGGCGGGAAGTGCGATATATTCTGCTTATCATACTCGTTCTATTAGTGATTATGTGATTATTATTTAGTTCTAGAGAAATAATTTTTGCCAAAAAAATTTGAATTTGCCGAAAGCCGGTATTCTTCGGTATCCGGCTGAAGTGTAACCGGATATCGGATAGTGATTTAGGCCGCATACCGTTGATATTTCCGGCAGGTGTCTGTGGGGTGTGATATTAGGCGTGGCGCCGGGGGGTGACTGGATAATTTGGGAAAATAAAAAAAATTTGTCTTTCATTTCGAATTTCTTCATATTTGGTAGTTTTATTTTAGATTATCTGTAAGGAGTTTTTGGGTGTCTAGTGAGTTTTTGATATTGTGTTAAGGAAGGAATTGGAGTAATAAATTAGTGTATAGTTTAGATATGTTCCTTAAGCTAGTAATTTTCCACATTTTTGAAGATATTATCGCGGAAGTTGTTTTTTTAACTTGTGTTTTAATAATGTAAAAGTTATTGGATTTTCATTGAGTTTTAATTAGGTAGTAGGTTGGTGTTCAGGTGGTATGGATTTGTTGTGCTGTTTTAGTAATTATTGGTTATTTTCTTGTAGAAGAATACTTGGCATAATTTCTTTAAATTTTTTGTGTTCCACACACAGTTTGCATTAGTGTGTTTTTAATTTTGCTGGGTCTCTAACTTTTGGCCGTATTCATTACCCCCTTCTCCCCATTTTTTTAAATAATTGATGATTTGGGGTGAAATTTTGGGCCAGCATTTTTATTCTTAATTTTATGTCGCCTATTATTATTGACATTTTTATATGTATAGTTTAATTTTATAATTATAATAAAAGTTATCATCATTTATTAGGTAAAAATTAAAATAAAAAGATTTAAAATTTATAAGGAAATTATGAATTCAAAGAAAGTGTCTAAAATTTGTCTTTCACGTAATTTGGGTGATTTTATTTGGCTCATTCCTATTTTATTTTCTTATTTATTTTATCATTATTGTAAATTTTAATTACTTATTACAATTTTTAATATAATAAACAATTTTCTTATATTAAATAATAAATATTTCTAATTATATAAATTGAATTATAATCATAAATAGAGGAATTAAAAAGATGCATTCAACCCCACAATGATTGGTCCTGATTCACCCTTCAAACTGAGTCTCTATATGAGCTTTATTTAAACTTAATAAAATATGAAATAATAGACTTTCTATTAAATTATTTTTTTTTGTGTGCTTATTCAAAAAAA
Organism: Trachelipus rathkii; assembly: GCA_015478945.1. NCBI lineage: Eukaryota > Metazoa > Arthropoda > Malacostraca > Isopoda > Trachelipodidae > Trachelipus > Trachelipus rathkii. Next base: position 28,080 of record JABUQX010064931.1, read on the forward strand.
TATATTGGGGCTTGAAAAAAAAAAAAAATTTTCCAGAAAAAAGTGTATTTGGGGAAAGTAGGGAGACGAAGTTTATTTTATCTCCTAATTAGTGGCCATTTGTCACCTCGTTCTGGTTTGTGTTTTGGGTCCGCCCGGAGCGATTTGTGGATTGTTGGGTATCCGTTTCAGGTGATTGGGTTGATATTTTTATTTATGATATTTTATTTTAATATTTAGATGCTTTTTTTCATATAAATAAATACATATAGTATATGTTTTTGGGTATATAATTTTGAATGTGTTGAATGATTGTAATTCTTTAGTATATATATTGTTTTTTAGGTGGTATGTGAGTGCATTTTTAGTATTGTGTTTATTTTTATGTCTTTAGATGTTTTTTAAGTTCATCTCCTTGTTATGTTTTTGACTTTTGAATGGATGTTTAATTTAATATCTAGTATAAATAACTAGTAATATTTTATTTGGTTGTTTTTGTTTGTTTGTTTTTGGTTGTGGGGTGTCGGTGCGGGTGTGGGGGGTTTGTGGGGTTTTAAATTTGTTTTTTTTTTCTTTTATTTTTTTTTTTTGAAATCAGCGAAATTGTAAGGCAAGAACTAAAAAAAAAAAATTAATAATTATTAATTTTAATAAATAATTCCAAAAAATATTAATAATGCGTACGTTTCCAAACTTAATTTTAAGACATGTAATATTTACTATAAAACATAAACGTTTTTCCTTATAGTCTTTTCAATAACTTTAGGGCAAACTTTAATATATTAATTGGAAAAAAATTGTGGTGTAAAAATTGCATTAACAATATGTGTCTTGGTAGCTTAATTTCATTATAAATATCATATTTTTTTCCAATATATATGTTTAATATTTTTATAATATATTATTATAATAATTTAATATTACCTTTTTCTTTTTAGTCATAATTTATTTGTGAAGTGTCTACTTCTATCCAAAAATTTCAGATATTTAATTGTATGTAACAGTCAAATTAATTGATGAAGTAAAAATAATATAAGCATTTGGTAAACTTTCATATTCGAACTTCTAAACTTATAGTAATATTATTATATATATATATATTATTTATTTATTTATTATATATTATATATATTATATTATATATTATATTTATTTATTTATATTTTTTTATATATCTATTATTTTATATTTATTATATTATTATTTTTATATATTTATTATTTTATATATATTTATATTTATTATATATATATCTATTATATTAATTAATTATATCATTATTATATAATATATTTTATAGAACCGTCGTGGCGCGGGAGGTTTTGAGTCACGCTGTCTCTCATTCTGATGGGATCGCGGGTTCAAAATGCCTCCGGCGTTAAGCAAGTTGGGTTCTTCTATTTCCTGGGGGCATAGATATTTTAAAATCTTGACTGCGGAAACTACGTGTGGTGGGCTGGTTGTTGGGGATAGGCCGGCCTGTTGGGTTAAAGTGTCGACTTTTTCCTCTGTTGGGTCCCCGGTGTTATTTGCCGGTCCTGCATAGGGGATATAAGCACGTTATAGGTTATATATGGTTATATATTTTTTATTTATTATATATATTTTATTTATATATATTTATATTATATATTTATATAATTTATTATATTTATTAATATATTTATTATATATATTATATATCTATATATATATTTTTTATATATTTTTATTTATTAATTTTTCAAAATTGATTTTGGAATATCTTCCCAAACGAGGATGAACCCTACTGAGGGAATTAATTATTTCGGTTATCCGGTTCCGATAATCAATGATTATCTCGGCCGGATACCGATTATTGTCATAAAAGCTTTTGGGCCGTGAGATGAATAATATGGCGCCGGCTGTGGGGATAGGGCGTGTTAAGGTGGAGTGTCTTCTGTTGGATATGTTCCGTTGTCTTTATTTTCCCTTATATATTTTATATATATAATATGTATATTTGTATATTGTATATGTATAGGATGGTAATTATATTTAGTATTATATTATTTTTATTATGGTATTATTGGGTATTTTATTATTTATTATGAATAGGGTATTTAGTTTGTTATTGTTATTATTGGGGTGTATTAGTTTGTATGTAGTTAGGTTAGGGTTATGAGTGGTACTAGTGAGTTATATTGTTTAGGTATTTGTATATGTATTATGTTGGGTGATTTAATTTTTCGTATGTAGTTCCACTTGCTCTTAGTATATATAGCAAAGAAAGAATAATGTCTGTTTAGCGATGATTATCTCTTACCTGCAGGCCGTTCAGCGGGGCAGACAAAGAATGATTGTCTTTATTATGGCTATTCTTTTTTCTAATAACCAACAAAATGATCGCACCATTCTCTGTTTCTCTCTATTTGGGTGTGTGTGAAGTGGTGCATTGTTTGCTGTGTGTATGTCGTGTGTGGTGTTGTTTGGTGTGGGTGTTGTTTGTGTGTGTTGTGTGTGTTGTGTGGTGGTGTGTGATGTATGTGTATAGTGAGTGAGTGTTGTGCTGTGATTTGAGAGAGGAGAGGGAGAGAGAGAGGGGAGATGGAGATTGATTGATGTTGATGTATAGAGAAAATAGATGTTCGGTTCCTCATGACGGATTGGGAGAGAGAAGATTTGGTAGGGAGAGAGAGAGAGAATATTTATGTGTGGTGTGTGTGTAGAGGGGAATTTTGTGTTGTTGCTTCTTTGGGGTTATTGGGATAGTGAAGTCGGCGGGCATCGATGACGAAGCGGGGTTTGCGGGAGAAGGGACCGAAAGGAGGGTCCGTGTGTCGGTTTCAAAAAGATAAATAGTTAAAAAAATATTAAGCCCCCCCTTCTTTTCCTCTCCCGGCGGAACTTCTTTGGGGTTGTGTCCCAATCGCCCTGGGGTACTACCTCTATGGGAGCCTCAGAAAGGTAGTAGAAAAATATTGAATAGAATATCCATTTTTCTCATACACATAAGGAACTACGATATAGTCAGTATTGTATATTTTATATTATATTGTTACATAAGGTATTGTGTTTATATTTTATATTATTTACTATATCAAAGTGATGTAGACGGTTTGCTGGTAAAAATAGTCTAGATATAGGTACTTTAAAATCAATTAGAGTAGGCTTACTAGCTACTCAAAAAACTTCTAAAGGTTACATTTTTATGATGTGTTTTTTTGGTCTATGTGATTAAATGTAGTATTTTTAAAATTTTGCCATATGTGAGTATTGGTTTTGTGATATTGATAATGTTGAATTTGAAGAATAATTTTGAATTCTTATTTAGGGTAAATCTTATATTTGTTGATATTTTATCTTTTATGTTATTTCATTGTAGTTTGTTATTTTGTTTTTAGCGAGTTTGAATCCTATAGATAGTTGTTATGATATTATTTGTTTATTATTAATATTGTTATATAATATGATATACTATTTTTTATTTTGTTTTGAATTTTATTTTATTCAGTTATCCTGTGTGGTTTTATTATTTATTTATTTAGTGTTGTGAGTTAGAATATCGGATAAAGTGAATGTAGTATATGTATATTGTGTTGGTATTTAGTGTCTTGGGGTTTGTAGGTTGGATTATGTAGTATATAATATATATTTTGTATAGTTATATTTGGTGTGTTTGGATTATTGTTATTTGTTTATTATTATATTTTATGCGCGTTAATTTATTTTTAAGCACCTTAAATGCGAGAAAAGTACAATAAAAAATGCAATTGTATAAAATGACAAGTTATTGGAAGCTTGTAATAACACATCCAATAATAATAATAATAGTAATTAATAATATATAATATAGTAGAGTAGTGGCTTGAACACTAGTTAATGCCTTATAATTAAAATAATAATATATTAATAGATCATAATATGAGATAATATTGTGAGAAAGTGTGGAGAATAATTAAGTAATTCACGTAAATAAATTATATGAGATAAAAGTAAGATAAATAGAACTGAAAATGGAGAATATGAGCGCTGCAGAAGTGAAAGTAAAAGGTGAAGCGTGCAGGCCTCTAAGTACTCGATTTGCGCTTGGTAGAAATTACGATGTGTTAAGTGTTAGAGGTAATTCAAGGGGATGTGATGATGCTTTTTTGGTTTGAAATTTGTGTTGAATAAGTAATTTGGAAGGCGAGAGTATATGGATTAGCGAATAATAAACGGAGAGAAAAGTGAGTTATGAATGGAGATGAGAGTGAATACATGGAATAAGTAGATAGGAGTATTGTGTGGTTAAGTAAGGTGGTTTGGTGGTGGGGTTAATAAATGGAGAATTGAGGGAAAAGTATGGTTTGGGGTGAGAGATATGAGTTATTTGATGTATGGTTGGTATGGCTAGTTTTGTTAATTCTGAGAAAGCGTCTAGAGGTATTGGTGTTTCTGATTATCTGTAAGAGAAATTTTTAAAGAAACAAAGAATAAGAATAAAGGAAAGAAGAAGAGAGATATTGGTAGAATTTTAGAGTTCTTTATTTATAAACTATGAGTTTCTGATTATGTGGATCGTTTGTTCTTGTTTTTATATCAATTTATATAGGTGAGATGTAATAATATCGGGAAGATAACTCAGTAATATTAAAGAATAGTAAGAGATATATAATAGATAATAATAATTAGGAGTGGTAATATAGATGGATTATTTTGGAGAGTTTAAGTAGGTGTTTTTGAGTAATGTGATGGGAAGTGATTGTATAATATATAGGGACAGGATAGAGTAGTTTATAGGGTAGTGAGTCATTTTTAATGTGGCGAGCGAGTGGCGATTTTGATAGGGGCGCGATTGGGTGGCTCTGAGGCGTTCACGCTTTGAGTTATTGAGAATGCTAGGTGTGTGTTCGGAATTAGGGTTGAGCTTATATTGTTTTGTTTATGTCGAGGAGGTAGTATTGTTTTGTTGATGCGGTAGTGGTTTTGAGAGCCTAAGCGACCGATGGTTTTTTACACCGTTTGGTTTGGGGGTGGGCTGGTTTCTGTCATGGCGTATTTGACAGTTGATTTAGAATTGAAAAGATTGCAAGAGTAAGAAGGGGTGGGCTACCGCCGCTTGGGGGTTTTGCTGTTGTGTGAGGGTGTCGTGTAGTGAATCATCTGGAAATGTGAAAGGATTGGTGGCTTGGAGTGGCGGAATGGGTGTTATAGATGTTGTGTGGATGTTTTTTGTTATTGTGTTGGCCGCTAGTCCTTTGCGTCCTTGTTCTGTTGATTTGGGTGCCACGTGGCGGGTTGTTTGGGTTTGGGCCCCTACGGGTTGTTTGTTGCCTGGGGTTGGGGTGGGATTGGGAAGAGTAGGTTTGAGGTTAAATTGTGGGCAGTGAGGGTAGGTGTTGTAGCGTGTGGACGGCGTTAGATATAATGTTGCAGAGTCATGAGAGGGCAATTGTCTGACGGGAGGTTCCCTGTGGTTGCTTTGTTTGATATATGTTGGGGTGTAAATTAGGTGCGTCTTGTGGTTAGCGGGTGTAGATGTTCAGTTAGTGCAAGAGAGGGGACCGGGTTTTGCTGCCGTTCTAATTTCAAAATCAATTGAGGTCGGTATTGGACTCTTGTCTGTGTTATGAGTTAAGCGTGGCCTGTCTTAGGGTTCGCTGCTCTGGCGGGGGGTGGTTTTGGGCCTGAGTGTCGTCCAGTAACGATTTGCGGTGGGGTTGGCTCGGATCTGAGTCATCTGAGTATCAAGCTAGTTTATAATATTTGCAAGAGTTAAAAAACAGTTTACTGCTGTGAAAGGCTTGGTTGTTTCTAACATCTGTCGGTGGTTTAGAAGAGAGATTTAGGTCGCTAGAGATGTATGATTTGAAACTCTCTTTTTGCTCGTTCGTCGGCGATCTCTCTTTGCGGGTCTTTCCTGTTGTGGTCGTCTGTCTCGGTTTGGCGTGCATTCTCTCTGCTTGGGTCGGGGTGCCGTGTCTCTTGGTCGTTCTGGTTTGTCGTCTCGTGCGTGCGTCTTCGGTTGTGGTGGCTTTGTCGTTTTCAGTGATGAGGTGTGGCGTGCAGTGCCGTGTCTTCTTTTCTTGTGGTTGTTTCTCTTTCGTTTTTTCGAGGTTTGCTTTTGTTTTGGGGGTGGTCGGGACGTGTCGGGGCTCTGGGTGTCGTTGGGCTTTGTCGGGGGTATGGCTTGTGGTTTGCGTTTCTGTTTTCGGAGTTTTCCTGTTTCTGGGGGGGGTGTTTTTGTGCGGGGGGTGACGTGTTCTGGGGTGGTCTCTTTTGTGGCGCTTCTTGATTCTCTGGGTCGGGGGGTTGGTGTTTGGGTTCGGTGCGGGTTGTCGGTGCTTGTCTTCGTTGGTTGTGCTGTGGGGGTGGGATGCTTTGTGCTGGCTGTGGTATCTCGGTGTTGTGGGTTGGTTCTGGTTTGTTCGTGTGTTCGGGCTGTGTGCGGGTCTTTTGCGCTGCGGTGGTTGGTGCTTCTCGGTGGGGAGTCTTGGTTTTACTCTGGGTGCGGTGCTGTTCGCCAGGTGGTGGTGTTTTGTTGTTCGTTTGCGTTTGGCGGTGGGGGGGTCTGCTGTCGTGGTTTTCGCGGGGTCGCGTCGGTGTCGCATTGGATGGGGGGTCGTCTCCTTTTGGCGCATTCGCGGTTCGTCTGGTCTTCTCGTGAGTGTGCTGGTGTCTGTTCTTTCTTGCGGGTGTCTCGTGGTCTGGTCGTGGTCTCTCTTTTTCGGGTGCTCTGGTTTGGGGGTGTTGTGTGTTTTCCTCGGTCGGGGTTGGGCGTCGTTGGGAGGGGCGGGTCTCGTGTTGGGCGGGTTGTCGTCGATGGTGTGTCGTTTTGCGGTGATGTGTTTGATGCTTTCTGTGTGTCGAGGGTCGGTCGTTCGTGTGTTTGTCGGTGGTTGTGTTTCTGCTGGGGAGGGGTTTTGTTCTGCGTGCGTGTGCTTGTTCCGGTGGCGGTGGTGGGGGGGGTTCGGCGGAAGTCGGCGGTTGGGGTGGGTGGGGTGTGTGTTTTCTGTCGTGCGTGCGGGGTCGGTTTTAATTTGGTCCGTTTGCTCGTGCGGTGGGGGGGAGGTTGTTTGGCGCGTGTGGTCGGAGGTCGGTGGGTGGTGGGGTTGTGTGGGGGGTGTCTGAGGGGGGAGGGGCGTGGGGGTTTGTTGTGGTCGGTTTGGCGTCGTTCTCGGGGTGTTGTGTGGTTGGGGGGTCTGCGGTTGGCGGGTGGGGGATCGGCGTTATGGTCTGGTTCGGTTCGTGGCGTGGTTTGTGTGGGTGTGGGGTTGCGGTTTTGCTTGCGTGTGTGTGTGTCGTTTGGTAGCGGGGTGGTTTTTTCTTTGTGCTGTCGTGTGGTGTTCTTTTTGGCGTTTGCGTGGTGATGTGGGTTTTGTTTCTTGGGTGGCGGGTGTTGGATTGGGGTGTGTGGGGTTGTGAGTTTCGTTTGTGTCCCTCCTCGGTTTGTTTGGGGCGTTTGGTGGTTTCTGTTTTCTTCGTTTTCGTTCGTGGGACGGTACTCGTCGTGTGGGCTTGTTTGGGGTTTGTGTTGGCGGTGCGGTGTTTGCGGGTGGTTGGCGGTGGGGTCAGTCGTTCTGTTGGTGCGGGGGGGTAGGGGGTGGTGTTTTGGTGGGCTCTTGCCGCTGGGGGTCTTTTGCGTTGTTGTTGTGTTTTGTTCTTTTTTTTTTTTTCTTTTTTTTATTTTTTTTCTTCATCTTTATTTTTTTTTTTTTTTCTGTCTCTCTTTTTTTTTTTTTTTTTTGTCTTTTCTTTTATTTTTTTTTTTTTTTTTCTGTTCCGTATTGTGTTATATATCTTTCATAATATTAGTGTAATTTTAATTTATATTTACTCATATATATTTTATGTTTATGTATTTTTTTTTGTCTTTTTTCTTAGTTATAAATCAATTGATTAATTATTTTAATTTTATTTATATAACATATTTATGTTTGTTTCTGTACTTCCTATTTTTTTGGTGCCGGTTCTTTTCTGTGTTGTTTTTTGGTGGACTAAGTATGAAGCATAGGGAGAGTTGCGAGATCTGAGTTTGATTTTGTGGGGCTGGTTTGGTGGTGACAGTGGACGTGGTGTGGGTTGGGCTCGTGGTTCAAAATGTCATAAGTTTTTAGAAGGAAAATATTGTTAATTGTATTTTCAGAGCATAGTGGAGCCGAGAGTAGGTAGTTATAACGGGTTGGGTTTTTTTCTTTGGGGCTTTTGTCGGCGTTTGGGTCTTGTTGTTGGGCTGATGGTATGTGTTCGATATTTCTTTTTATTATTTATTCCTAGTAATGTCGGTTGGTGTGTCTAAAGTTGAGGGTCAATGTTTTTCTATTTATGATCTATTTAGGTAGCGGTTTAGAGTGTATGAACGTGAGGGGTCGCGGTGGTTTCGGTTAAGGATGTATTACTGGTTATTGTTCGGCATTAGTTGGGGTTTACTGTATTAGCAGATTGGTTTGAGTGCTATTTTCTCAAAACTGGACTTTTTTTGCGGGTTACTGGTTTATGGGATTAGTAGTAGCTTTTAATATCTGAGAGCGTTCTTATATAATGATCATGGAGGAAGTTATGGTTAACGTGAAGTTTCTGGTGTTTGTGGCTTTTTCTTCTGAAAATTTAGCTATTGGGGATATAGTATTGAGTATTGTAGACAGTTAAGTAATTATTTAGTTGTAGAGGGATAGTATATTATCTGATTTGTATATGACGGAGGAGTTAAGGGTACCTTGTGTTTTTGGCATCTGGTAAGACTTGTTTCAGGTTATTAGATATTTTGTTTTTGGTGTTTTTTTGCATCGCGGTGCGCGAGGGGGACGGCGGGGGAGGGCAGGTAGTGTGGAGTAGGTGGCTGGAGGTGAGCTATGAGAGTGATGGAGTGTGAGGGTGACGGTGAGGGGGGTTTTGAGTTGATTTTTTATTGTGTTTTATATATATATATATATATATATAATATATATATAATATATATACGTATTTTGGAATATTTAATCTTTCGGAAATTTTATATAGTGTTTGTTTTTAGTTTTATGTGATTTGGTTTATTTTTTTATATATTATTGTTGATTGATTAAAATTTGGTTTAGTTTATATTTTTTTATTAGTGGATGTTTATATTTTGGTTTCTGATTGGTTTTGAGTATGTGGGGGTTTGGTTTATTCGTTTTTTGTTATTATTTTAATATTTTGTTATCTTTATGTGGGTTTTTAGGTTTCTGTTGTGGTGTTTTTGCATAGAGATATGTTGTTTTTAGGATGTGCTAATATATAATGTTATTATTATGGTTATTTTTATATATATTATATATATATATATAATATATATATATAATTAGGGTATATAGTATTTTATAGTTGGGGGTTAGGGTGAGGTGTATTTTATATGTAGTGATTATTTATGGGAGTTTTATATGACTGTATTTCATATGAATGATATATATTCTCTATTTATATATATTTATTATATTTCTTTATTTTGGATAAGAATATTAATTGTTAATTTATACAAGTATTTGTGTTTGCTTTATATATTCCGAATCTATTTTTAGTTTGGAGATTTTCTGCTCATTTTTTTTTGGTTTTGTTGCTGAATCAAAGCTTTTGGATTACTTCGTTTGTTCCCTCTTTGTCAGTCTTAAATGGACTTGTATTGGTTTCTTTTGATCTCATATGGTTTTTGGGGGTTTTTTATTTTAACTTTAAAACGTTTTTTTGATTGTGTTTCCATTTATAAGGTGTTGGAGTTGATTGTTTTATCTGGTTAATTTATTTCGTGGGAGGTCGGTGTGGTTGTGTTTTTGTTGGCGAGTGGTTTGGGCCTGATTGGAAATCCTGCGTTAAGCAACTTAAGACGTTTGTACTCTTCTGGGTGAGCGTGGTTGTACTATTGTTATTGGGTGCGTAATACAGATTAGGTTAGGTTCGCTTTCTTTGTTTTTCCTGATGTTTTCTCTCATTTTTTTTTCGAAGATTATATTCCCTATAATTCTTATTTAACCCTCCAATTACCCTCTCACTAGTTTCCATCTTTTTTTTTAGAAGGGTAGGTGAACGTCGCCGTCACCTCACCCTTCCTCCTAATGGGATGGGCACCTTTTTTTTCTTTTTTGTTTTTTTCTCGGCACTCCTCATTTTGCGCTGAAGGGCTTTGAACTGTCTCGTTAACTTATTTTATTTTTAAATGTCACATTCTTGATTATCTATGGGTTTTTTACTTAAAATATGTTAATTAAATTTTATAGGGTTTTGCTGTTGTTTTGTCCAGAAACATGAGGATCAGTGTACTCCGTTCAGTGTTTTTCTCTCTTGAACATTTTTTTTAGGCCATACGCAAAAGTGAGCCTCTCGTTTATTACAATCTTGAGTATTTCCTTTTTTCTCAACTAATCTGAGCAAAGATTGGCACACTCTCTTATGTTAGCATTCGAACGCTCGATGGAGGTAACCAGTTTTCCTAAAAGTTATGCACATGCTTTATTTGGGGCACAACCTTTATGCACACACAGTGTGCTGGTGGTACCTTACATTTACTGATAGTCATTATGAACTTTAGTATATATATATATTTTTTTTTTTTTTTTTTTTATTTTAATATCCTATAATATTTATTTATTATATATATTATTATTTTTTTATTTTTTAGTATATATATTAGTATTTATTTATATTATTATTTTATATTATTTTATTATATATTTATATATATAATTATATGTATATATTATTTATTATTATTAGTTATTTAATTGCTTCTACCAAACAAAACTAATCCATAGAAATTAGGATTAGCTTTCTCATCATTCACGAATATCCAGTTATGATTTCCAAAGTTATTCTTATTTCTACACTATCTCCCCTATTTGAGCCAGCATATCAAGTTTTAGGCTGATTTATTTATAATATATTAAGAACTAGATTTTTATTCGGGCACTACTTCTGGTTGGGTATGTATTGGGATCGTATGTTAGTATATTTATTTAAATTTTATAATTAATAAGGTAAGGTAGTAGTTATTATTATAATATGAGTATTCCTTTGGTGTAGCATGGTATATATGGTGATATCCATATAACAAACAATTTTTTTTTTTTTGGGCTTTGGGGGGTGTTTTTTTGTTTTTTGTTTGGGGCACTGGCGACACACATATATGCTATTTTTAGGGGTTATTATTTATAGTGAGGTTATATCTTATAATTTTGTTGAATTTCGTCGTGATAAGATGTTGATCTGGTAGTTTAAGGATTTACGTGAATTTAGAAAATAATTGGATATTTTTTTTACTTTTTTTTTGGTTACATGTTATTTTCAAACATTTTAGTAATTATTGTTTGAGTGTATTTTTGATATTTGTTTGTTTTTATTGTATATATATATTATATATTTTTATTATTTTATTTTATTTATAACTATATGGTTTTTTATAGTGAGTATTATAGAGTAAGTGTGCTATATGTATATATACTATTGATAATAGTTTTGTTGTTGAGTTATGATTATTTATGTATATTATTATGTATGTATTATATTGTTGTAGTTGTGTTTGTTAGTGGGGAGTTTATTTTATATATATTGTTGATATTTTTTTTATTTTATTTTATTTTATTTTGTTATTATATGAGTATTTTTTTTTGATATTTGTTTTGTTTTTTTTTATTTTATTTATGATTATTTTATATTTTTTTTATTTGATTTTTTTTGTATTATATATTAGTATATGTTTTATTTGTTTTTTTTTTTTTTATATTTATTTATTTTATATATATATAGGTAATATGTTTAGTTTTTGTGTATGTGTTATATTTTTAGTGATTTATATAGTTTTGTTTGTTGTATATGTATTAGTAGTGTATATTTTGTTGGGTAGGTGGTGTTCATGCTTTCCGGATTAGTTGCATGTTTGATATCCATTTGCATGCAATGATCGGATTTAATAGAGGCTTGTCGACTAATAGGAGATTATTAGTAGTGATTACAGTACTCTCAAGTATTGGGCTATTTCAAAAGATCAATGGGACAATGTATAGTATATAAGGTGAGGTATATATATTATTGTTATATAGTGATATAACGTATGTAGTAGTGTATATAGTAGTATATATATATTATATATGGGTATAGTATTATATATATTGGGTGGTATAGGGTATGTAGGTATATATGAGGGTATATTCTATTATAGTATATAGATATAGTATATATAGTAGTAGGGGTAGGTATAGGGGGGAGTATAGTATATATATAGTATAGTATACTAGGTTATATAGTATAGTATATGTATATAGGGGTAGTGAGGGGGGGAGTATATAGTATAGTATAGTACGTATGTATATTAGTGGTAGGTGATATATAGTATAGTAGTGGTTAGGTAGGTATCTATAGTATAGATATATAATATATAATATAGTATATAGGTAGTATATGATAGTTATGGTAGGTAAATATATATATTGTAGGTATTAGTATATATAGTATTATAAGGTTATCTATATCTCTACATCTACATCTACATCTACATCTGCATCTACATCTACATCTCACATCCTACATCTACATTACATCTACATCTACATCTACATCTACATATATATATTATAATATATATATATATATAGTATTATATTATATATTATTATATATATATATATATATATATAATATATATATATATATATATATATATATAATATATATATATATATAAATTAACCATCTGTCTTTTAGTTCTTTGCTTTTCATTTCTTCTTTCTACGTCCATAATCTTCTCTTCTTATCTATTCTACTTAATTTTTACATTACATCTTTCTATTCCTTTCGCCACAACCTTACCAAAATTTGTATTTTCATATACTCATTTCTTAATAAATAAAATAATTTTTTTTCCCTTTCCGGTAAAATAAAAATTATTCTTAAATCTTTTTTTTAATTATCCTTTTTCTTTTAAATTTTCCATTATCTTTTACCAATTTTTTATTTATTAAATATCTTATCAATTTAAACTATAAATTTTTTCAATAATAAAAAAAACACATTTCAAAATTTTTTTTTACTTTCTGGCCACTAAATTTAGCATAAAAATGACTATAGTTTGATATCATAGATAACTATTCAAATTTACCTGTTAAATTTTTAAAATATTATTTTCTTCCATTCACATTTTTAAATACTATATTGTAATACATTTATTATAAATTCAAAGACCTGAGATTTAACATTCCCATGCGGAAACAAATAAAAGTTTAGTGCTAAACTCCTGCTCTTAATTTATTACTTTCTCCTTATCTTTTAATACCGAAATTAAAACACAGAAACTACAGTTTGTAACTTTTCATATTTCTTTCTTTTTTAATTTTTCATTCTTCTCATTTCCACCTATAACTCAATTTTTTCTTATACACTTCCCCAATTCCTTTTTGAATTCGTTCTCTCTTTTCTCATTGACTTGAAATAATCACTCTAAATTATTGCAATTCTAAATAAATCATTCGCCTCCTTTTACAAAAGCCCTTAGAATAATTTCCTGTTCATTTTTTAAATCTAAAGCTCATAAGCGACTCCTTTTAATTTTAGTCTTCACTATTACTTTCTACATTACCTTCAACTTTTTTCTCTTCAATTCTTTTTTATCCGCCTTTTTTCAAATCCACCCCATTCCTATCTCTTCAATATTCACGTCCCTTCATTCCTTTTATTCACCTTTCTTCTCTGACTTTTTCAAACTCACATTCTTCTACTCCTTTAATCATTTCTGTCTTTTCTCAATTGACTCTTTCTTTCTTTTCTGCTTATTCTTTTCTTAATACCATACAACTCTCTCATCCCCACCCTCTTAACTCAACCAACCTATTTGTCATACCTTTTCATATTACCAAAACATCTCAATTTTACCTATCATTTATTATCACATTTTACTCCTTTTCCAACCAACACAAGCTCCCTACTGTCTTTCAATTTCTTCATTGTTATCAATTCATCTCAACACTTAACACGTTCCAAGATTATCCATCTTTGAAACTTTTGACTTATTATCTACAACCTCTATTCCATTATAACCTCTTTTTATTACTAATATCATTAACATCTTTTAACAACTTTACCCTCATCTAAAGCTTATTCCCACTCAATATTTATTTTTCCCTTCATATCCACCAAATTATTTAATTTTCTCCATCCATCTTCCTCCCATTCACAACTTTCCTACTACATCTCTTTCATCATCCAACATATCCGACATATATCTTTAATTTTAAACTCATAACTAACCTTTTTAAATTTTCTCTAACAATCTAACATAACTCACTACTATTACTATTCCTCACTTCCAACCATAACTTACTCTTATCTACTTTTCCTTTCAAACTCCTTCTTTTACACACCGGCTTTCCAAAATCTCTCTACGCATCCTATCAAAACTCTCCTTTCATATTCTTCCACAAAAATAAAATCATCCTCATATAATTATTGGTTGCACCCTCCACTTCTCTTCCATTCTTCCATCAATCCTAACACACCCCCACC
>JABUQX010064931.1:47500-50860 GCA_015478945.1 Trachelipus rathkii
CTTCCCATTTTATATATTCTTCTATACATAGATTTTTTTTTTATGTAAGCTACATTCCTATTTTCAATCTTTTATACTATTTAAAAATAATTCTCTAACTTACACTAATCTTCAGACTACATTTATTTTCTTTATTTATCAGTCATTCACCTTACATTCACATCCTTACTTACTATAATTTTTAATTATATATTATATATATGTATATATATATAATTGGTATACACTATTTATTATTTTTATATATAGTAAATTATTATATATATATATACTTATATGTATAATATATATATATATATATATATATATATATATATATATTATATATTATATATAATTTATATTTATATTTATATTTAAAATTACAGGAATTTTTATTAATTATATTTATTTATATTTTATTTATTTTTATATTTAATATTTATATTTATATTGATATTATATTATATATATATATATATATTATTATAATATATACTATATATATATATATTATATCATATTATATGATATATATATATATATTATATATTATTATATAATTATATATATAGTATATGATATATTTATATATATATATATTATATAAATTATAATATTATATATATATATATATATATATATATATATATATATATATATATATATATATATATATGATATATATATACTATTTAATATAAGTATATAGTATATATATATATATAAACATTATTGTATTTACAAATATCTATATATTTATATTATATATATAATATTTTTATATACAACAGTATTTTTTATTTTAATTTTAAATTATATTTTATATTATTAACTAATATAATCTTTTTCTTATTTTTCTTTACTCTCTATAATTCTTATTTATTCAAAATTCATCTATCTTTTTCTCACCCCTTTTATATATATATTATATATATATATATATATTATATATATATTTATATATATATTATATATATATATATTAATAGTGTATATATATATATATATAGTTATATATATATATATAGTATATATACGTATATATATATATATATATATATATATATATATATAATAGTATATATATATATATATATATATATGTAGATTTTAGTATATTATAGTATGATAACTATATATATATATATTATATATATTTATATATATATATATATATATAGTATAGTATATATATATATATTATATATAATATATTATTATATATATATTATTATATTATATATATAATATATTAGTATTATATATATATATTATATTATTTATATTTTTTTTTTGTTTTTTTTTTTTTCAACGCTATTAATTTTTTATAGAATTTTTTTATTATTTAATTATTTATTATTATTATTATTATTTATTTATATTATTTTTAACAGAACATCCATTTTTTTTTATTTAATTATTTTTTTTTTTATATCATTATTATATTTTCTGCCTATTTTTATATTTGTTAAGTATTCACTTTTTTTGAATTTTATTATTCAATTCTTTAATTATAGTAATCTTCATTCTTTAATTATTTTTTTTCCTTTAAATTTTAATTACCTATATTTATATTATATATAACTATATTATATATATATATATATATTAATATATATAGTCTATATAATATATATTATATATGTATATATATTATTATATAACTTAGCAGTATATATATATATATAATACTAAATTTCATATGTAATATGGTTACTTTTACTTATATTACATACAGCACTTTTTTTTTCATAAATTTTTTTTCCCCAAATAATCATTTTCATTCACTTTGAGGAAAGTTTTAGCGCTTTCTTTTTCTTGTTAGATAAATAGAATTTTTCACTTCTTCTTTTTCTTCAGTATTATTTTATAAAAAACATTCAATATTTTAATTAAACTATATTTTCACTCTTTCTTATTTCCCTTTTCTTATATTATTGCTAAACTGGTGTTTTTCCTTTTTTCAAACAACTAATTTCTTAAATTTAATTAACATATTTTTTTTAAACTGTATATTTCAATTATTTTATTTAAATAATAATTTAATATACATTTCATGCCTTCATCTTATTAACCAATTATTTCACCGCATCCGCATTATTGCTTACATTTGTTATTTTACTTCTTAGCTTCGCCGGACTAGCCCCTTCGGGTGGGCGGGCCTTAAGAAGGCACAATACTTTAGACCTATCGTTTATTTTAATTTTTCTTAAAACGATGATATGGATTAGCAGTTGTAACCGAAGTTATTATATATTTATATAAGGAGTACCTGCAAATAATTTTTCCCTTAATGCTTCTTTTACTATTCGTCGTCTTTAAGATGTTATTTACTCTATATTTCGATCATTTACGTCGTCACCAACCCAACCCCACCTTATAAGTCGTTTCTATCTTTATTTAACGTTTTAAGTTGCAACACTTAAAGATAAATTAATAACACCATTACAATAATCAAGTATTCCCCCTTTTTTATAATATATATAGTATATATATATATATTATATATTATATATATATATATATATATATATATAGAGTGATAGTATATAGGTATAATATATATATAGTATATGTTATATATTATATATATATAGTAATATATATATAGTTATATATATTATGATAGTATATATATATATATATATTAATCAGTTAACGCCTATCTCTAATTCACCACGTTAAGCTTAAAACACTTATAAAAAGAGAAATAATTAAAACTTAAAACTATATATAATCGTATTTTAAAAATATTATATATTAAATATTTATACAATTAATAAAATTTAAGCAATATATTAAAATAATTATTTATATATTAAATAGTAAATAGTTATCTATTTTATAGTATTATATATGTATCATTTCATTAAATAATTAAAAAAAAATAAATTGAAATATAAATTGTATAGATCTGATATATATTACGTTTTTTATTTAATTTCAATATTTTTTTTCTATTTCAACTTTAATTTATAAAACAAATGTTATTATATGTCTTTAATTAAACACGTTTTTTTTTATTTTTTTTTTATTTATTTTTTTTTTTAGGTTAATCTCATTTATTGTTCAAATTGGACTTACGCTTTATTGTATTTTTTTTTTTCTACTTTATTCTCTTTATGTTCATAACATAAAAATTATTTTGTCCCCTCACTGCAGGATCGTTTCCTCTTTATTTTGTCTTTTTTTATCCCCTTTTTCATTTTTTCCTTTCATTTTGACTTCCTTATTTCATTTCTCTTAAATCTTATAAAAGTTATTTTCTAATGAACCTCAAAATACATATTTTATTAATTTATTTTAATATTAATTATTACATTATATTATATAAAAGTATATTATATATATATATATTATATCATTATTGATTATATA
>JABUQX010064932.1:0-12500 GCA_015478945.1 Trachelipus rathkii
GGTAGAGATTAGTATTAAGAACCTGAAGAGTTTTTAGCTTTTTATAAATTTAAAAGTAGAATAGGACAAACAAAATTTGATTTTTAATTATTATAGGGGAGTTGGTCAATATTTTCAGTGCTTACTGAGCAAAGATTAGATAATAGTTTTTGGAGACTAATAGTTCTGGGTATGCATATAACAAATAAACTTAACGGAATTGAATTTTGAGGTAAATGATATTGAAACGTTCACTGTGACATCATTGAGACCTAAGTTAAAAGCTGCAGTATCTGATGGTTTTGCTAGGCTATCTGTCTTCAGAAAATTTAACAATCAGCTAGCGTTCTCATAGAGCGGTAGCGTCGGTTAGCTTTTGGCGAGAATTGCAGCACTTTTACGCATGTCAGACAGTATGCTGGTCCGGATGGGTCGGCTTGGAGTATTTGCGGCAAGAAAACGCCACCCACACCCTTGTGGTAAACGAAGAAATTGTGGTCCGGGTATTATACGAAAATTACATTTTGGTATTCACCTTCTGGGCTACCGGGAACTTCCTGGTTGTCCTGTCTTGTTCAAAATTGGAGTCAGAATAGAATTTGTTACAAACGAATGTCTCATTCCTTATCACCTCTACCTTGGACGAAAAAACCAACCATAAAAGTGGTCACTCCTGAGTTTCCGACCAAGCACAAACCCACAGTACTGGGTTATTCCGAACACTCGGCACGACAACTCAGCAACACAGCTTCACTTGATGACATCTTTCCAGCACCTTCAGGCAACTATTATCTTCACCAATAAAGTCTTGTCATAGGCCTATACGCTTAGGCGCAGTGGTGCCCAACCTGTAGCTGCGGGCAAACATTTGCTCGCGTATCGTTCTTATATGTGTGCTCGCGACTTAGGGTAATTCACGCATTATCAGTTTATTAAAAAATTAAAATAGTTTTTAGATTAATTTATTTTGTATATATAAATATATATATATATGGATATTTATATATATCTTTTGTATAAAAATAAAAATAGATATATAATATATATATATATATATATATATATATATATATATATATTATATATATTATATATATATATATATATATATATATATATTATTATATATATATTATATATTATTTGAATATGATTCCTTAGGTCCGCTTCTTAAGGTTGATTGAGAAATGGTTTATTTCTTTACAAGTTTATTTTCTTACAGCTAATTCACAAGTTAGGGTTGGGACCCTGTTCCTAAAAAGCAAAAACAACAAGGCATTAGAACAAGGTAATCCTAGTTATTACTATTCTACATATGAATCATATTCTGAAGGAAGAATTCCTACAGAATTTGAAGCCTATGCAGAGTAGTAGTACAAATGATATTAGTTTGGGAGGAGCTGTTTTATGTATATGCATACACAGGCAGAAAAAGGATCCTCCCTGATATACATTCGCATAAAGCAGCATTACATTTGATATGAGTCTCACACAGGCACCTATATACATATATTAAAAATTGCCTATGTTGTTTGTAACTTCTTTGACTAGAGAGAGAGAGAGAGACGAGAGAGAGAGAAAATGAGAGAGAGAGAGAGAGTAGTTAGACGGAGATGAGAGAGAGGGAGAGAGATGAGAGAGAGAGATGAGAGTAGAGTAGAGAGAAGAGAGTATGAGGAGAGAGAGAGAGAAGAGAGAGAGATGATGAGAGAGAGAAGCAGAGGAGAGACGAGATGAGAGAGAGATGAAGAGTAGATGAGAGAGTATTTTCAAGTGAGATCGAGAGAGAGAGCAGTAGAGAGAGATTGGAGCGAGATGAGAGATTGAGAGACGGAGAGAGAGAGAGATCGAAGAGAGAGAGAGAGGAGAGAGAAGAGACGAGAGATGAGAGGAGAGAAGCTAGAGTAATCAGAGAGAGAGATTGAGGGAGAGCATTTGGCTGACGCCTACTATTTCTTTTCTGCGCCTACTCGACAAGCACTATAAGGATCACCTAGCTTGGCCTGCTCTGCCAAACTGCTAGTGTGAGAGCACGCATGCCCGCTTATATGTGTGTTAAGATTATTTACGTAATATTTACCGCGATCTCTAGTTGTCGACGCATCTATTTACTAATATTGTTCTGTGTGCTATAAGTACTTTTCCTATTGTAATATAAGTTATACTATGATTCTATGACATTTATTTTCGGTTGATTCGACGTTCTGGCTCTTATTCTACTATACCGCTTTTTTCTCTGGGTCTCTTCTCAAGTACCTCTAATGTGGCTCTTCTCTGCCCAACTGCCTATGTTGAGGCTTGCATGCCGCTAGGGTTTAGATATAGTAATATACCGATTTCTGTATGTCTGACCCTCTGATTTACTGATATATTTTGTTTGCTAAATAATATTTAATTTTAAAAGTTTCTAATATCTAACATATTTTTGCGCAGCTGTTCATCTTCTCTGCGCTTCTTTACGCCCAGCTTCTCCTTAGCCACTATAGCTATCTATGTCTTAGATCTGTCCTAATACATCTGCTTTCATCTTTTTAATCTCTCGGTAGCTCTGGCTTGTTTCCTTAGCCTTGGTTTGGTCCATAAATTTTGTTTGGAAAAAGATTTGCAGCATTCACTGGTTAATTGCTTAGTTTTTTTTATTTTAAATCATGATTTCATTTACGCGCAGTCAGATGTTCACGATATCTTCAAAAAGGAAAAATACTAGCGTGTGGGTGGAGCCTATTTCGGTAAATAATCCGATCTGCCTTTCGGATGCCTTAGTTGGAGTTTTTTAGGGCGTAAGTTAGTCTCTGTAATTTTTTATTTTCTGGCATGGATATGTTATTATAACTATAGTTAGTGGATCCATCTACTATAGCGTTGTATATAATATTTATATAATAGTATAATTTCATAGTTTATTTTGTGAACTCAAACTATTAATTTTTCATGGTACGTAGCCTTATCTTAGTTTTATTTTCCCTTCTATATATATACTTATATATCGATTATCTGATATTATCTCGTTTAGTTTTGTAATTCATACTTTTACCTATAGCCAGTTATATTCTTCTTTATCTCTATACCTATGTTTATATAGCTATTTATATATACTATTAATATATCTATATAATATATATATATATATCATATATATATTATCTATATATATTATATATCTATCATTGATCTTATGGTCCTTCCGTCTTGGGACTATGGTTGAGTCTTGTGTGGTAGCTTCTTTGATATATCTAATGCTTTCTGATAGGTACTGACACCATCTCTACTGCATCTAAGCGCTACCGTTTCTTTGGAATTTCCCTCTTCCGCTTGCTTACTCGTTGTCATGTTTTTTTTTCAGATCGTTCCATTTCAGCTCTTGTTGATGGAGCAACCTCTTAATCCTCATTCTTTGTTAATTGTGGTGTTCCTCAGGGTTCTGTTTTAATCTCCTACCTTTATTCTTACTTTTCTTTAACGGTCTCTTCCAAGCTGGACCTTCTAACTCTGTTTTCAAATCTTATGCTGCTGAGTCACCTTTCCATTCTTCCACTTATTTCAAATGTGCTCCCACGTTTGTATCTAGAGTTTGCCTCTCGTCTTACAGTTTTCCGATTCTATTCTTGCCGATGTGGGTGGGATTTCTCAGTGGGCTTAACAGTCACTTTTTGGTGTAAATTCAACTCTTTTAAAAACTCAACTTCTTCATATCTCCCCTCTCTAAAAACCATCTCCCATTTACTATCCCCCTTCGACGTGCTCTTAATGTCTCACCCTGTGACAACATAAATATCTTGACTGAACATAAATAGTGGATTGTCTTAGAGACCTCATATCAAATCGGGTTGCTAAAATTGGTTTCATGCAGCTGGAAATTCTGGTTCAGATTGTGTTAATTTTTCTTCTGCTCAGTTACTCCAGTTATATAAGCAGTCTTATTCGCCCCTTGTATTGGAATACTGTTTATCCAACATTTGGGGTGAATCCGGTTCCACCCTCTTTTTGGATAGTTGTTGAGGCTAAGACTAAAGACTAATAAGAACTGTCGCAACTACTTTCTAATCCCTTTGACCTCTTTCTCTGCTAGTTGATATTTGGTGCCCAGAATCTCTTTTTCTATAAGGT
This sequence comes from Trachelipus rathkii, assembly GCA_015478945.1. Classification (NCBI taxonomy): domain Eukaryota; kingdom Metazoa; phylum Arthropoda; class Malacostraca; order Isopoda; family Trachelipodidae; genus Trachelipus; species Trachelipus rathkii. The sequence goes on from JABUQX010064932.1 coordinate 4,087, forward strand.
ATGTACAATCGGTATGGGTGAAGTAAGAGACAAAACGTTGAGATTTACAAAGTTGATAAACAAGAGGTTGACCTATGGTTGACATATGAATTTGGTGTGAATATTGGAAATTCAAGGTTTACTAGTTGATACGGTTCCTCTCTTCTATTCCAGCACATACATCTGTTTTTGTGCTGAACTAATTGCCTTCATCCATATTTTTCCTGCAGTATAAGTCTTCCCTATCTCTTTAAGTCTCGCGTCTGTGCCGACCTGAGGGATTGCGTTAGACAAGGGACTTGGTGAATTTACTTTCCTTTTTTGTTTTTGTTTTTTCATTCTTTTTCATTGTTCTTGTTTTGCTCCTCCGTTTGGAAAAGGGTCCTTCCCCGTAAATGGTGATATCGTATATATATAGTATATATAACTATATATATACTATATAATATATATATACTATATATATATGTAATATATTTTAATATTTATATGATACTGTATACGCTCACTCTATAGTATAGGTACATACCCACTTTAGCTACCCCCATTAGTCTATGCTACCTCTGACCATACAGTTATTCTATATGATATATATATATATATATAATAATAATAATAATTAATAATAAATTAATGATTATTAGTGGTCGTCGTCCTATGTGTGGCTCGCCTAAAATTTTTAAATTCTTAATTTGCTCGCGATAGACTAAAGGTTGGGCACCACTGCGCTAGAGCCATACTAAAATAGCAAATTTTTTTTGTTTAAAAAAACTTATTATTATTATTATTATTATTATTATTATTATTATTATTATTATTATTATTATTATTATTATTATTTTATTATTATTATTTTAATTATTTTTAATTTTTTAATTTTTGAAATTGTGGGATTTTTCCGTAGATTATTTTATAATATTGTATTCATTATCACTGCTTAATTAATAATTTTTTTGAATACAAAATATTTTACTATATACATTGTAGTGCTCTAGGTCTTGAGATCTGTATTAGCGCGCAAGAACAAAATTCACGATTGCGTTACGTCCACTATATAATCTACACTGTATTATCATGTTGATAACATAGGAAGCGTTGTTTTTTACTCTGTACAGACGCCGTCTTATGGAAGCAAGTCCTTTGCTGTGGTCCACTTATTATTGTAAAAATTATATATTTAATGACTGCTAAGCACGTTATAGCCAGTTATTTTGTAACAATTAATGTGGTGAGTGTCAAGAATAATGTAATTATAATTAAGTAGTGGTGAAAATATATCAATTTTCGTGCAGTTGTCGTGTGACCCCAGTAGAAAAGACCCTGAGTTAATGAAGTGAAATTCTTTATACGTTTACGATATAATTTATAACTTCATGTATATTTCTATTAGCTAGTTTTCTCACGGTAGTAGACCCCAGGTTAGTATAAACTGGGGTTTATATTTCTTTTAGGCCTGTTTCTTTAGGGTACCTACGGCAAAATTTCTTTTTGCTAATACAGCCCTATAAATTTAGGTAGGCTTCCATAAGTAGGCTCTGACTAAACTTTCCATAAGCCTACTCAGTATAGCCTGCGTTAATTTATCGTTGTTTTTATTATCAAATATAAGATTCTAATATATTATGAGTAATTAATTATTGTATTTTATTATCTGGTTCAAAATACTTTTATTTCCCAGGACTCTGGGGTTCATGTGTAACTCTGAAATTACCTTCCAATTATACTGTGGATAGATTCACACTTTTGATTCAAACCTGTTTCGCTGCATCCTTTTATTGGGTACAATTCAACAACAGCAAGAAGTCCTCAAGAGACATCATGGTGACCAAAGATGTTGAATAAACAGAGCATACCCAAGCAGTAGGCATTAACAGCCAGCCTTCAAGACTGCCTTGACCCCATGTCCGCAGCCTGCAGTAGTAACGTCTTTGTCTGTGCAACACTCTCCCCATTGTTACAAGGACAATATTATTAATTCATTATATTATTATTTTATTAATTATTATTATTATTTATTATTATTATTATTATTATTATTATTATTATTTTATTAATTATTATTATTATTCATTTTTATTATTATTATTATTATTATTATTATTATTATTATTATTATTATTATTATTATTATTATTATTATTATTATTATTATTATTATTATTATTATTATTTTTTATTCATTTATATTATTAATATTTTTATTATATTATTAATTTTTTCATCATTTATTTTTATTATTTGTAATATTTATATTTATATATATAATTTAATATACGATTCAGTTATATATACTATATTATACTATTATATATATATATATATATATATATATATATATATATATATATATAATATATAAATTAATAAACAGGAATGTTATGTAATAGTTATATATACTTATAATATATATATATATATATATATATATATATATAATTTTATATATATAATATATATATATATATATATATATATATATATATATATATATATATATATATATATATATATATATATATATATACACCGGAAACAGCACAGTTTTTTTTTCTTTTCAAGACGGAAATAGAATTATTATCTCACCGGGAACAGAAAAGTTATTGAGTTTTTACCATATTTCAACCAGGAACAAAATAGTTAAGTTTTTTTTATCATATTTTCGCACTGCCAATATTTTTTTCCATCATTTATTAGTTAACTTTTTTGTATTTGTGCTGTGGTTTTGCTTTCTTCCTTCCTTCTTCCCTCTCCTCATTCGTACCTTCTCCTCTCTTCACAATTTCTTTTCTCTTACTTTCTTCTACTACTCTCGTCATGGTTGGATCTGACTTGGATTTTGCTCTCGCCCCTGTACCCACCTCTGCAGTCTCTTCAGTCCCCTCTCCCGCTGCTTCTTATTACCCGGCGTACCCATCCCATCCCTCGTATCCCTACTCTATTTACAACGCCTCTCACGATCCATGTTTCTCTCCGTTTTCTAGAGTTGAGGCCCGTCTTACATCCCTGGAACAAGGCATGGCTGATGTCAAGGCGGTGCTGAAGGACATCTCCGCTATGCTACGGTCCCCAAAGGATTTACCTTCCCGCACCCGCTCCTCTGACCGTTCCCCCACCCCTAGCCCTCAGCAATATCCGAATGGGTATTGTTTCTTTCACCACCACTACGGCCTGCAAGCGACAAAGTGCACCCAACCCTGCACTTTGTCGGGAAACCTCTTCGCCAGCAATCCATAAAGGCGGTGGATCCAGCTGGCCACCCCTCCGTTTGTTCTTCCTCTCCGCCTTCTTCGTCTCAGGATGTCCTACGTCTTTTCGACAGGTCTACAAACCTGTTCTTCCTGATCGACACCGGTGTGTCGTATTCGCTTCTTCCTAGAGATGCTACCCAAAAGTCCGCTGTCCCTCTTCCTGACCGGGCTCTTTACGCAGCAAATGGTAGTACCATCCCCGTCTATGGTGAGCGCTTGTGCACCTTAGACCTTTCTCTCCGCCGTCAATTCCCCTGGGTATTCGTGGTTGCTGACGTGACCCAACCCATTTTGGGAGCTGATTTCCTGTCTCATTTCGACCTTATGGTCGATCTAAGAAACAGGAGATTGGTTGACGGTTGTACGTCTCTGTCTTCTGCAGGTACCGTAGTTTCTTCTGCTCTTAAAGGCATCTCTGCTGTTGCTCCTTCTTCTGGTACCTCCCCTTCTTCACCATCCTGCAGAAGGATTTTCCGGCGCTGTTGAACCCCTGTTCTTCTTCTTCTTCTCCTGTTCAACATTCTGTGCGCCATCATATAGAGACTACGGGCTCTCCCACCTTCGCTCGTGCTCGGCGTCTGCCTCCTGACAAGCTCAAGGCAGCCAAGGCAGAGTTCGAGCACATGCTCGAACTTGGTATCGTCCGCCCTTCCAAGAGTTCATGGTCCTCCCCCTCCACATGGTCCCTAAAGGTGCTTCTGATTGGAGGCCTGTGGGAGATTTTAGGGCTCTGAACGCTTGTACGATACCAGATCGCTACCCGGTCCTGCAGCACATCCAGTCTTTCACTTCGAATCTGGCCGATACGACCATCTTTTCCAAACTGGATCTTGTTAGGGCCTACCACCAGATCCCTGTCGCTGACGAAGATATACCGAAGACAGCCATCATTACACCTTTTGGCCTCTTCGAGTATACTCGTATGCCTTTCGGGCTCAGAAATTCGGCACAAACTTTCCAACGCTTCATCGATGACGTTCTTAGAGGTCTCCCTTTCGCCTTTGCTTACCTCGATGAAATCCTTATAGTTTCCTCTTCTCCTGCCGAACATGAAGCAACACATACGCTGCGTCTTTGCCAGGTTGGCATGAAATGTGGCAATTTGCCTCACCCGGCAAAGTGGTGGTTTTTTGCGCTTCTCCACCCTTCACTTTTCTTGGGCAACTGTCTCTGCTGATGGGTATCTGTACTCTTGCAAGAGCGTGTGGAGGCCCATTCGCACCTTCCTAGGCCTGCAATCAAAAGCAGCTCGTCAGTACTCGGCATGCTTAACTTCTACTATCGTTCTCAAATCGGCGGCTGATATTCTTCGAACCCTTACTGCTCTCATCGCCCAAGCCCAGAGGCAAGTTCTAAAAACAAAAGGGACTGGTCTGACGAAGCTACTGCTTGCTTTTGAGGCTTCCAAAGAAGCACTCGCCTCTGCCACACTCTTAGTCCACCCCAGGACTCAGCACGACACAGAGTTCCGGGTAGATGCCTCCGATTTTGGCTGTCGGATTTTGCAGCACTTGAACGAGTGTGGTCTTCCTCTCGCCATTTTTCTCTGCAAGTCTGCACTCCTGAGACACGCTACAGTGCTTTCGGGAGAGAGTTACTTGCGATGTATCTCGCCGTCTGTCATTTCTGCTACTTTCTGGAGGGTCGTGAGTTCCACATACTCACTGATCACAAACACTTACCTTCGCTATGGTCTCCAGAAACGAACGGCACTCTCCTCGAGAAGCTCGTCACCTTGAGTATGTCTCACAGTTTACCACTGATGTCAGACATTTTTCAGGTGTCGACAACTTCACTGCTGACGCTCTCTCCGTCATTGAAATCAACGCGATTTCAGCCTTACCAACATCGATTACGACGCTATGGCAACGTGCCAGACTACTGTACGATCCTGCACTTCCACAAACTCTTCTCAGCTGGAGTGGCTCAACTCCCTGTGCCTAGAGAAGAGACTCTGTGCGCATGTGTCTCAGGTTCTCCTCATCTTTCGTACCGCAATCGTTCCGTATAGGCTGTCTTCCCTCAATCTTCACGTCGTTTTCCCCCCTGGGCATTGAGGCTTACGTAAAACTGGTTTGCTGCCCGTTTTGTGTGCTGATCTGAATGCGAGTAGCAACTTGGTGTCGCACTTGTCTTCCATGCCAGCGTTCTAAGGTCCACCGTCAACCAAGTTCCCTCTAGGCACTTTCTTACACCCGATGCTCGCTTTGAACGGTGTCCATCGACATCGTTGGACCGCTGCCTCCCTCCCACGGTAAGAAATACATTCTTACGTGCGTAGATCGGTTCACACGATGGACCGAAGCTATCCCTCTCCCTGTCGCCAACGTGGAATCCATAGCTAAAGCTTTCTTTTCTCACTGGATTTCACGCTTTGGTGTGCCGTTTCTGTCACACACGGACAAGGTAGACTTTCAAGTCCTTATTATGGAGAGATTTGATGAATCTTCTTGGTTCAGAGAAGATTCACACGACTTCTTTCCACACAAGAGGGAACGGCCTTGTTGAACGTTTCCAGCGTCAGCTAAAGGCTTCTCTCTAGCTCAGCAATCCGAAAATTGGACTGACCGCTCATCCCTTTCGTAAGCTTGGCATTCGCTCCGCTGTTAAAGAGGATCTGCACTGTTCGGCTGCTGAATTGGTGTATGGTTCTCCTCTTCGTCTTCCCAGTGATTTCTTTTCACAGTCCTCTCCTCCTTCTACAGCCGACCAGCTTGCTTATCTTACCCGCTTGAGGCGCTGTGCTTCGTCGTGGAGACCAACTCCTTCTCGTCCATACAAGGTGCATTCCTATATCCCTAAGGACCTTTCTTCCTGCACTCATGTCTTTGTTCGACATGACTCCCACCGCACACTCCAACCAACAGTACCATGGACTTTCAGTGATACTTGAAGGAGAAATTCTTCACGATCCAACGTCCCACACGCACAGAAGTCGTTTCGATCGACCTCCTTAAGCCTGCTTTCTTCTAGGCGAATCCTCTTCCTGTTCTCGACCTTGACGCTTTACCTTTTGTTTCAATTTCTCCCCCTTCAACTCGTTCTTTTAACTCTTTTAACGTTCCTATTTCTCCTCCTGCATCTCTTCCTCCTCCTTCTCCTACTCCTCCTCTCCCTTTTCCTGATCCTCTTCCTTATCCTAATCCCACTCCTTCTCCGAAGCCAACAGCACCAATACGTCCGGCTCAGACTCCACCCGCAGGGTCATCGTCACCCTTGCCTTCCTCCACTCCGGCTCAGGATTCTTCACCTCCAGCTCCACCTCTGGCTACTCCTACGACACAAGCATACGTTCCGACTCGCCCGATCATCTGCTCTCAATCTGGGAATCCTGTCCAGACTCCATCACAATCGCTCACTAGAATATCGAGCAGGGGTAGGCACATTCGATGGCCGGCGCGCTATTTTAAATAGTTTCGTGCCTTCAGCACTGCAGGGGAGTATCTGTGGTGATGAGGTCCGCTCAATTTTACCAACATAGCACGCAAATTCAAAAGCGGAGTTTATTAACGAGCTCTATTTTCTCACTAAATAAGGCAAAGCAAAATCTGGCATATTTTGGGTAGCGTCCTCATCTCATTCTACCGCCATTTTTTTGCACGACTGCAACCGTTTGCCGAGCTCTTATGACTTATGGATTTTTATTACCTTATATTTATCTAAAGCTTGTAAAAGCGAGCGAATTACCCCTTTTTGCTATGGTTACTGGGGTCCGTATTTTTTCTTCTAAATACAAATTCAACTTCAATCAAGTCGTTTGACTCAACCTTTGGTTTGCCCACTAACTTCAAACAAGCATCCCGCTAAAATATATATATATATTATATATATATATATATATATACTATATATATATATATATATATGATAATATATATATATACATATAATATATATATATAATATATATATATATATATATATATATTATATATATATATATATTATGAATATGCATATTAAAAAAATTAAACGGGATCCATTCAATTTAGGCCTGCCATTATCGGCCATACTCCTTACAAAATAATACCTGGGTGTGGCCTAATAAATGTACGTACTAAAATCTGATATTAAAATATCACTAGCTATTAATATATAATATACTCTTGTACTTAGCCTATATGTATCTATTTTATGAAATGTTACAAGATAACTGGCTATAACGTGCTTAGCAGTCATTAAATATATATTTTTGTCAATAATAAGTGGAGCACAGCATAGGACTTGCTTCCAAAAGACGGCGTCTGCACAGAGTAAAAAACAACGCGTCCCATGTTATCAACATGATAACACAGTGTAAATTATATAGTGGACGCAACGCAATCGTGAGTTCTGTTCTTGCACGCTAATACAGATCTCAAGACCTCGAGCACTACATATACACCCCTGAGGTTGATGTTACTTTTATAAATGTATTGAAATGAACAGTGGATCCATAGTTTTTAGCAAGTTTTGAAGACCGATTCAATATGTTTAGAAACGTAGGTGAGGAGGTCTGGAAATTTGTGGTAAATTACATACTCATAGAAACTTGGAATATAGATTCAAAAATATTAAAATCACTCAAGAAAAATAAAATTGAAAAAGAGGACAAAAACTTTGAGAGAAAAAGAATGGAGAACTTTATGTGTATTTCTGATATGGAAGAAGCTATTTCAACAAGCTATGAGAATGTAAACAAGAGGCAGAAGAATGTTTCTATTACTTTAAAAAAGTATTTCAGGTGGTAGAGAGAGAGTGACAGCATAACTCATGCAGTTAACTTATAAATATCTTCAAAGAGGCGAAAGAGATATTCCCCCAAAAAAATCCAAAAATAATAGCGAGACAATTGATCTCCTTTTGGGGGGGGGTCATAAAATCTTTAGTATATTTGATCAAGGCAACTGGAATATTCTAAGAGGAGGAGATACAAAGAATTAGCAGAACCAAATTTAGAAATATGAATAAAAGTAAGTTGAGAGACTGTCAAGTAATCTGAGTTCCAAGTAGTAGAAGAAATTATTCCAGGAAGAAACAATAAAATGAATTTAAAAACTATTTTGTAAATATATTTATTTTGGAAAATGTTTAACATATTTTGAGTTCTTCTCACTCTTTACAGATAAGCGGAAATAAAAAATAAAAATTTAATGATTTTTGAAATAGTTTAAATATATTGTAGTAACTAACGTCCATTTACTCTCA
>JABUQX010064932.1:22500-27500 GCA_015478945.1 Trachelipus rathkii
CTATCATATCAATCCAGATGAATAGTGGAGTGAAAACGTTGCTCGTATCTAGCCAGATGAAGCCTCACCAAATATTTGCAAAAATGAAGCTCTAAGAAATGGCGGAGGTAACAAGTCATCAGCACAAAGATTTATTTAAATAAATGAGTTTCATATTATAAATAATAATATAATAATAATATAAATAATAATATATAATAATATGAATAATAATAATAATAATAATATAATAATAATATAATAATAATAAATAACAATAATATAATAATAAATAATAAATTAATGATAATAATAATAAAATAATAATAAATAATATCTTATACTAATCCAATGATATGTAATAATTAGGTAAGATGATTTATTATTGTTATATAATTTTTTAGGTCTTTATTTCTCTCGAGTTTTATTTTCTCTTGAGTTTATGTTACTTGTTTTATCTACGATATGGATGGATGGTAGGAATATGGGTAGGAGTGAATGGGTTTTAGTTTAAATTGTCGTTATTTTTCTATGCATAATTTGTACTGTGACTTTTAATATAGATTATTTGATATGCTTCTAATTCATCCCTCTTTATCCTTTATTGCTTTTCAAAGAGACTGTTTATAAAATTAAAATCAGGAGTGAAAACTCTCCTCAATAATTAATGCAGAAAAAGTGAGAGCCTTTTTACAAATAAGAATATTAGGAGGCGAGAATCCTCCCTTGAAAATCGTTGTTGCTTCTTGTGTTGAATTTATTGATAGGTATCTGGTATCTAAATGCTTTAAGCAGCCAGGCTGCCGATGAGTTCCAACCCTTGTTTGAAGGATCTATTAGCTTCACTACAATTGTCTGGTATAAGTCGTAGAAGAAAGAGTCTTCAGGTTACGCAATAAAGAAATATTCATCGTAGTTGATACAGAACCAAAACAGAGTAAAATAAGCGAATAAGGAGTAAAGCAACACAACGGAAATTGTTGCAGAAAAAATAGTGGAATAAAAGTAAACACAAAAGGAAGGAAAAAATCGATACTAGCGCCCTTGTGCCAGAATACGAAGTAAAGAATCTTGGATTGCCGTCGAAGTGGCAAGAAATTGGATAAAATACGCAGTCAGATTAGAAAGTAGTAGTTTGAAAAAATAAAATAAAAAACAGTCTTTTGAAGGGGTATAGAGGTTAATTTCCAAAGAGGATAATTAGTTGCAAATTAAAAGGTATAAGCAGTGCATATATATCATGGATTAGGCGTCTAAATTAACTAACTCCCATTGCATAAAACCCAAAGGATCGTGTCTCCCCATCACTTCAGCGCCAAAACAAGTTTCGTTGACAGTCAAAAACGCAGAGAAAAGGCCTCCCCAGAAAAAAACAGATTCTTGCAACCGCAAAGAATCAAAAAACAGCTAAGTTCCTAAGAATTCAAAGGGACGTAACAATATTAAATTCTAAAAATATTTGTATCAGTAAATTTATGTAATTTGATAAAAAACAAAAATTTAATAATTAAAACATAAAACTAATTACGTAATTAATAAAAAAATTGATTAAAGCATAATTAATTTTAACATTAAGTATCTTTAAATAAATGGGTTGGTTGTCTGTTTGTGTATGAAAAGGGAGGGAAAAATTACAGAAGTGTTAGGTAAGCTAATAATTATTTCTATAACAACCCTTTCATTTTTTGCATTCGTGTGTGTCAAATATAAGTAGTATATATATAATAATATATATAAATATATATATATATTATATTAATATATATATATAATATATATATATATTTATATATATATATATATAATATATAATATATATATATATATATATCACTTGCGCGCACACACACGCAGGCATAATTGTACAGGAACAGGTTGTGTGTACAAACAAAGCATAAGTGGAGAACGCAAGAACGCACACACAAATTTCTCACCTCGTAACATACACGGGTATACAAACAAACTTTCCGTTTCATTGGCCGCCACCGTAGTCTCGAAGCAAGCGAAGGCACTAACGGCAGGTAAAAGACGCAGGGAAAAACCTTCACACAAATCTGCAAACAGAAGGTAGCATTCGCTTTTGTTTTATATATGATATATAATAATGCGAATGTATATTAAAGTTTTTTTGTTTTTAAAAATTTAAATTAACAAAAAATCAACTAAATCTGGCAATACAGCTAATTTCTCATTCTATTTTTTAATAACTCATTTTTATAATTTAATTATATAAATATCATAATATATTATGTTTTTATATATATTAATATATATAATATATATATATAATATATATATATATACTATATATATATATATATATATATATATATTATATATATATATATATATATATTATATATATATATATATATATGTGGCTGTTGAGTAAAATAGGTTTGTCTCAGTGTGCGTAAACGAGCGCACATGACGGTATAAAATCAACACACATGAGTATACGCAAAAGAGTGAGAACAGAGAACGTGCCGTAGAGTCAAGGACAAAAGGGTTCTCACTCAGAAACACTTTGAAAAATCTTGTAGTAAGAAGAAAAAAAATTCTTTTTTTCTTTTATTTTTTTTATTATTTCTTTTTATCGCAAATGAGAATTGATTGGGAAAGTTATTGTGTTATGCGTAACTAATTAATTGCAGGAAGAGACTGCCTTTGCCTAATTATCATTTTAATTGATTTTTATTCTTTTTAATTAATAAAAATAATTAACTCAAAAAAAAAAACCAATCAATTCAACATTTTGAGCATTGATATTAATATTATATATCATATAATTATATATTTGATTTATATAAACATATATATATATATATATATATATATATATATATATATATATATATATATATATATATATATATATATATATATATATATATATATATATATATATATATATATATATAGATATATATATAGGTGTACATGTGTACATGCATGAGTACACTCACATTTGTGTATTCTATATACGTCAGACGTATACAGAGTTGAAGGTTTGCATGTACTGAGAAAGCTCATATGATTTTAGCAAGTCGCATGCAAGGGCATTGAGAGCGTTAGAATCACAGCTGGTTTTTGTTTACATATTTGAAGAATAACCTTGAGAGAGAAAGAATAGAATAAGAATTTCAATCTACCTTTTCTTCTCTTCGTGAATAAAGGGAAATTGTTTTAAAAGGAATATCGCTTTAATAGTTATTGTTATAATTTTCATTATAAATATAATTTGAGTTGAACTTTAATAATAAGCAATCACTATTATATCAAGTAGAATCTGAGCATTTTTTTTCATTTTTAATTTTTATTTTTTTGAAGCAAGAATATAATTTTGCCAATATAGTTCATAATAGACTTTGATCTCATAAATCTTTATCCCCAATAAAACCATTTTTCTCATTTTTTCAACTATCAACAGCTCCACTAACCATACTTACCCACTTTACTTTCACTTTCCACTAACAAGTCATTAGGATGGCTGAGAACGAAATGCAGGTTGAATTGTCTGACACCTCGTCTCCAGAGGAGGCACAGGGGGGAAAGATAGCCCTGTTGGGGAGTCCCACGGCAGACGTGGATAAACCTTCCCCACCTGAAAGGAAAGTTATCTCGTCACCGCCCGAGAGAGGGGGGGCAGATACGCTTATCCGAACTGAAGGGAAAGAAGTGAAAGAGAAGGGAGAAGTAGAAAATAGGGAGACGAAATATGAAATAAAAAATGAGGGAGAAGCGGTGAAAGGGAAGGAGAGAGAGAAAGGAAAAGGAGAAAATGAGGCCACAGCGCTTTGCTCAGGAGGAGCCAGAGCCGCCATAAACGTTTGCATGAAAAACTCAGAAGAAGAAGAAGATAAGTCTCAGACACAGATATTTGTAGGTTGTAAAAACAGCGCGAAAAAACCATGCTTAGCAGTGAAGCCAGTTCCCAGGGAAACGCCGCTCATATATAGGGAAAGTACAGCTTCCAGTGCAGAATTTTCAATAGAAGCAATGATGGAGTTTGTCAGCTATACAGGAGATAGAGACACTCCATTCCCTCTGTTCATCCAAAAAATTAAATGCCTGATGAATAATTATCAAAGATTGGCTATGAATGAGCCTTTAGGTAGTTTGTTTGAGAGCAAGAAGGTCAACTACATGTTGATAACAAAGGTATTAGATTATGTTGATTCCAGAGCCAATAGTTCCTTGTTAAGGAAAGCAATTTTAAGAAGTTTTGATCCGAATCTGGATACAGAATTTGTGCTACAGAAAGTGATCGAATTGGAGAGAGAAATGCCCCTCCAACCCAATTTGGCTGAAGAAGATCAAGGAGAGGTAGAAGAAATTTCAGTGCTAGCGATAACTGATATTAGAGAAAAAACAGAGGCGTCGGCCGAAGAACTAAAGGCGTCAGAGTTGGTTCAAAAAGGTGTGAAAAAAGAAACAGGAAAAATAAGCGCATTGCAAATTGTCTTGAAATCGGGATTAGCAAAAGAGACAGGAGAAAATCAGGGAGAAATAACCGAAAAAACAGAGGGAAAGGCAATTTCTTTACCTTTCCAAGTGGCAGTTCGGCCTAAAGAAAAGAAGATAACGCAAGCAAAAGCCGAGTTGTCGGGACCCTCTGAAAGATCGGTGGAAGTGTCACCAAGAGATGAACAATACGGTTGTCGAATAACGATCGCTTTTGAGGAGAAACAGCGAGGGATAGACGTAACAGCGGTAATCGATACAGCCGCGCCTGTCTCGATGGTCAGCAGAGATGCATTCGAAGCCTTAAAAGAAAAGGAGAAGATAGAGTTTCTATGTGAACCTTCACCATTTAGATTGAAAGGTTTAAATGGACTGCAACCTCGACAATATAGACAAGTAGAACTTTGCTTTAAATTATCAAATAAAATCCAACGCACAAAATTTTTATTGCATGAATTGATTCAAGAAAAATGGCAGATATTATTAGGGACTAATATAATTAGTAATGAATGTGCTAGTCTGAACCTCTTCAAGCGTCAAATGACTGTCTGTAGCGG
>JABUQX010064932.1:30000-37690 GCA_015478945.1 Trachelipus rathkii
AAAAGGGTTTTTGTGTGACAAGGTAATTTCCTCCCTTTGCTTAACTGATTAATTTTGAAGTATGTTTTAGTATTGTTGGCTCTTCTCAAAAGATGGTAACAGGATGTGGACTCCGAAAGCCAGTCTTATAGAGAAGGAGGTTTAGGTAACATTGAAGAGCTCAGAAAGAGAGAAATTTAAAAAATAAAAATAGAAATTTAAAATTGGAAAAGGGGGCTGCACACTAGTTACATTTCGCTTTTTAGAAAAAAACTAATAGGGTAAAACAAAGATTCAGTCTAAGCAATGAAGCCGTTGCTTCAATCAATCTTCAATTTGGAAAAGAGAGTCGGTAAATGAGGCAGCAATAGGAGATTGCGGGAAAGGCAGAAGTACCCTTCGATGGAGAAGAGAAGAGGCGAGAAGTACCCCTTCAGTAGAGAGCCAGAGAAGCGAGAAAATGTCCAAGTACCCCTCAAAAGATTAAATCCGATTGACAGAGAGACAGTGTTGAGTTCACTCTCACCGAAGCATAATTGCTCACCCCTCTTGGGAAGGTACTAAAATAGGTTTTTAGTCGTGAGATTGCGAGAGTGTCTTAACATGTAGGAGAGAAGAAAAGAAGATTGTCATGCCAAAAGAGATCGCTAAGAAAACACATTTAGAGTCTGACGAATACCTAATAAACAACTTCTGTAGTATACTATAATATTATATATATATATATATATATATTATTTATATTATATATATATACTATATATATACTATATATTTATTATAATATTATATATTATATAATATATATATATATATATATATATATATTATATATATATATATATATATATATATATGTCTGTCAGTATGAGCGAAAATTTGAAGGTATAAGGATTCTTTGTATGATATTTTTTAACATGTATTTTGTGTAAATAACACACATCTAGTTTGGATTAAGAAAGTTTATTAATCTTAAGTTGTCATAGTTTATCTTGCAATTTCTTCATTTTGACTAATTATTTGCATGATTTTTGCCTCATCGTGAATTTTTCCTTATCTATAATATTACAAAAGTGGGCCATGTTTCAAAAGTTCTGAATGGCAGAGATATATGGATCTGGGGCAGACATCAAAATTCACACTAGGGTCATCCTGATTCCCGTCCTCCCTCGGATAAGTAAAGGGATGAGTCGGCATTCCCAGGTCTCAGTTGACCAGGTAGTGGTGAATGACAGCCAAAAAAGGAGATCACAGAATTGAAAGGCACAGCCCAATGTCCGTAATTACGAGGGTATGAATCTCATGAATCTGGTATATAAATTGCTTTATATTTAGTTATCTTGTAATTGTTGCATCTAAACATGATTTAGCCTGGATTAGAAAACTTATTGCACGTCTAGCATATCGTTGATTAGGATTCTATAGGTCCTGTAAACATTTTCTCTAGTGTACAATCTTATTTGAAATTTTGCTATGGCTTGAGGGAGATAAATGGTTACAAGCACCACTCCCGAAAAGCAAGATTGCCAAAGAAAGATGTAGAAAGACGAGAGAAGACAAAACGGCGTCCTATTGAAACTGTTTAGTGGATTAGAGAAATATTTTGCAATCTATTAGGCATTATGTTCCTATTCACATGTTCTTTATAGGCTTATATTTCTATTTGCATGTTCTAGTTTGGATTACGAATATTAGGCTATAAATTGATTGATTTGATGTAATGATTAGAGACTTCAGTCACATGTCCTCCCAAGGAAACTTCAGTAGGAATTAAGATATCCAAAACGATACTCCTACCTAGTGGTGCCGGAAGAGAGAAAGTGTGCGAAGCAGTCTTAAATTTTAAGTTGATCATAGGTGAGAAATAGTCAACATTTCTTCCCAAAGGGTATTTCTTTTTCTTTCGGTAGGAATTAAGATGTCAAAACGATGCTCCTACATTGAGAACTAGAGTATAAATAGGGAAAATACATGACCTTCTCATCAGTTTATTGCTGTATTTTGCTTTATTTTTTAGCAATTTGTTGTAGTTTTCAACCAACGATTAGTCCTTTCTAACCATTAGCCACGCATTTTGATCAAAAGTTTCTAAAAGTTTGGAGCAGTAATACTCACCACACCATTGGTTCGAGTCACAGAGCTAAGATTTAGCAGTAAAAAGGGTGTATAGATGAAAGAAGCATTTCGGAGATAAGAAACAAGATCAGAATCAGAGCGATAGGAAAGTTAATCGTATTGGGTTGGCGAATAGTTCAGTAAATAATCTAACATATAGTTTTGTTCATGTAGTTTTGTTCTTATTTTGTTTTAAGTATGATTTTAAGATGTACTTTCGACAATCGATTATGTTAGAGAGCTTTAATCGTATTGGGTTGGTGAATAGTTCAGTAGAGAATCTAGTACATAGTTTTTGTTCATATTTTTGTTCATATTTTTGTTCATATTTTTGTTTTAAGTATGTTTTAAGGATGTACTTACGATAAACGACTATGTTGGGTCACGTTAAAAGTTTTTTGAGGGCGATGAGCAAATACGAAGGAGAGGATGATCTCTAGTATCATAAGTCTCAGTAGGCCAATATAGGAGGTAGGGCTATGAGCAAGTACGAAGGAGACGGTGGTCTCTAGTACCATAAGTCTCATCAAGCCAATATAGGAAGTAAGAGGTAGAGAAAGAACCCACATAGAAAAAGCTAAAAGTTCTTTTCCTTGTCGATGATGAGCCGATGATATGCCCTACGTAAAGAGATAGTTGATCTCTAGTTAGTGTGAGTCTTATCTATCGACGTAGTTGGATGCTTGTCAAGAGACAAAATCCACGAAAAATAGATGAAAAGAACTAAAAGCTAAGAATAAAGTTACGTTTGTACGATATAAACTTTAAGGAATTTCCTTATTATTTTTTTTTTTAAATCGCTTTGTATTCAATTTGCTTGCTAACTTTTAAGATAACCGCCAGTATAATACTCTAATTGTTTCATGAATTATGAGCTTTTAATTTTGATTAAGAAATCATATCGTTCCTTACAACAAATCATAGATTTTATGATGAGTTCTCATAAGCTAGAAGCTCGGAATTTTAAAGGTAAAAATGAGCATTAGCAATAAGCATTTAGGCACAAATAGAGGCTACAGCGAAGCTCTCAGATGCCTATCTTTGCTTTATAAATATGTAAATGACACTAAAACAGAGCGAGGAGACATAAAAAGACTACAGGAAGACTTTAGTTCTCACTCCGCCAGACATTTTTGTTTAAGATATTATGAGAACGTTTTGTATAAGTAATTAAGCGGTTTTTGTGTAAATATGATACTTGGTTGGCATAAAGATATTTTTTTTTAGTCCATAGGACACATAACTTAGGTTTTGATGAGAACTTATTATACATTTCGTGTCGCATATGTATAATTTACGCCAAAATTTAGATCAATATTTGATTTCAGCTGGTGAAAATTGAAAAAAAAAAAAAAAAAATTTTTCCCGATTATGTTTTATTATTTTTATCAATACCTACCTACGAGATTCATCATCGAGGGAGGGCCCAATTTTTCATTGTGAAAATAAATTCGAAAAGAAAAGATTTTCTTTTAAAAGAAAGATAAAAATAATAGAAACAGCAAGAGAATGTCATCTAACCTTGCCATTAATTTTACATTTGTTTAACGCTTAGGCATGTTTTTCTAATTAGGAAGAAAGAAAGTTATGACACTTCTATATATTTTTTGTTTAACTAGCATGTTCTAATCAGGAAGATGATAGTGACTAACACTTCCATTACTACTTTTATTTTTATTTTAACGTTTGATACTAACAGTTGTTTTAAGATTGATCTGCCATACTAATAGCTTTTGATATTAATATTAAAAGGGATGTTTTGAAATGCTAACAATGGGTCTCATCGATTAACATTTTCAAATCATTTTTTCATAGCCGTATACTAACGTTCTTAGAATTAGTTTTCTTTTAACAATGTTACTACTAACCTTAGAAAATAAAACTAGTGCTTAACTGTCGTAATAACATTTAGTAATGTTGTTTGTCGCTTATGTAACATGTAAGATTTTAAAAGAAACTTTGATAGTCTAAATGGTATACGAATGAATTTGAAGCAGGGTAATTTCAATTAAGTTTAGGCGATAACATTTTGTTCCTATTAATCCTTAAACGAAGATTACTAAATATTAACTCTAGCCAACGACCAAAAAAGCTTAGGCCAGTAAAAGAAAAAGAAAATCTAGTGTTACTAAGAATAATAAAATCAAAGGAAAGCAACCAAAAATGACCAGTACCAAAAATATTTTAGGTCAAAGTGATTTACCAAAGACCATAATAACTCGAGATAAAATTTTAATTTCTTTTTAGATAGCATAAAAGGGAATCGTAAATTTAATAAGGTAACATAATTTTCCAAATGCCGTTCTTTAGAGAGAGACACATATGAGTTTAACCACACTTTATCCTCATGCTATATATCTATTTTTCTTTCTCTATTTATCTTCGCAGATTTGGAAAAAACAAAGATACATTCTCATATGCTCCCATAAAACTTGAGTTTCGTCTTGTCCGTTTTCAAACTATTCATTTTTTTTATAAACCTACTTTCGAGAATACTTTCATTAGGAGAGGAATTCCCTTGGAGCCTATGATAGAAATTCTTATTATTCCTTTTGCTTCGACATCTAGTAAGAAGTTTAGTTCACCAGAACTCCTTCTTTTTCATGTCCAATATTCTTGTTCATTTCTTCATGATTTGTTCCTTGAGAATAGTGAAATGGTTTTTTCCATAATAACCAGTTCCCATTTCCGGCGAAGGGGACTATATCGTGAATCAATACTAAGCTTCGCTAGTATGAGTCGATGGAAAAAACTTGTTGCGAAGGAATTTCATAGTACGGCGCCCTTCAGGCGGCATACCTCGAATTCCCTTGCAAAATGAAAGCGTCTTTCTCACGCTAGCTTATTGGTTCTTCAACTTCGAACTAGCATAGGAACTATACAGGCCCGATCCTGTCTTTTCCCTTCTACTTCTCACTTTCCTTCGACAGGAACACCACAAAGCCGAGAAGTCGCTAAAACGGTAATAAATTCGCCCGTAGCTATTGAGCATTCTAATGCACCGCACGGTCTGGGCATCCGAGAGAGCCTTGGGAACCTCATTCTGCTTCGAGTTCACCTAGTGCAAGTTAGTGCATAAAGTATGCTAAAGTGAAATTATTTTATAGAGGGATTTAAATATTTAAAGTGACTATATAATCTATTTTTAGAGGGGTTTAAATAGTTAAAGTAGACTATATAAACTATTTTATAGAGGGGTTTAAAAGAATTTTTAAAAGTAAATAAAAATATATATAAAGAAAAAAATCAAACGCAATAGGCGTATATTCTTAAACATATATATATATAAAATAATGTATATATATGTGCTTGAACTTATATATATATATACTGTTTGTATTATACTATATATATATATATATTCTAATATAATATTATATATATATTATAATATATATATATATATATATATATATCTATATATATATATAGTATATATATATGTTTTAATTAAATATCTAATATATTATTATTTGGATTCAAATGCTCATTTTAAATCGTTGCAGAATATTACCGATGTATTAAACGGAGAGAGGAGATGTCAGTGCAGTGAAAACGTTATTCATAATCAATCAGATGAATAATTGGCAGTGAAAACGTTGGCTCGTATCTAGCAGATGAAGCCTCACCAAATATTTGCAAAAATGAAGCTCTAAGAAATGGCGGAGGTAACAAGTTCAGCAGCACAAAGATTTATATTACTACTACTACTACTTATAATAATAATAATAATAATAATAATAATATAATAATAATAATAATAATAATTCTGTTCTGATAATATTAAACATAATGATATAATACATAATAGCATAATGATGATGATAATAATAATAATAATAATATAATTATTATAATAATACCAATGATATGTAATAATTAGGTAGGATGATTTATTATTGTTATATAATTTTTAGGTCTTTATTTCTCTGGGATTTTTATTTCTCTTGAGTTTTATGTTACTTGTTTTATCTACGATATGGATGGATGGTAGGAATATGGGTAGGAGTGAATGGGTTTTTAGTTTAAATTGTCGTTATTTTTCTATGCATAATTTTGTATTGTAACTTTTAATATAGATTGTTTGATATGCTTCTAATTCATCCCTCTTTATCCTTTATTGCTTTTCAAAGAGACTGTTTATAAAATTAAAATCAGGAGTGAAAACTCTCCTCAATAATTAATGAGAAAAAGTGAGAGCCTTTTTACAAATAAGAATATTAGGAGGCGAGAATCCTCCCTTGAAAATCGTTGTTGCTTCTTGTGTTGAATTTATTGATAGGTATCTGGTATCTAAATGCTTTAAGCAGCCAGGCTGCCGATGAGTTCCAACCCTTGTTTGAAGGATCTATTAGCTTCACTACAATTGTCTGGTATAAGTCGTAAAAGAAAGAGTCTTCAGGTTACGCAATAAAGAAATATTCATCGTAGTTGATACAGAACCAAAACAGAGTAAATAAGCGAATAAGGAGTAAAGCAACACAACGGAAATTGTTGCCGAAAAATGTGGGAATAAAAGTAAACACAAAAGGAAAAGAAAAAGCGATATATATATATATATTATATATTATAATATATATATATATATATATATATATTCATATATATATATTATATATATATATATTATATATATATATTATATATATATATATATATATATATATATATATATATACTATATATATAATAATTTTTTATATATATATATATATATATATATATAAGATTATATATTATATATATTATATAATATATATATATATATATATATATTATATATATATAGTATATATTATATATATATATATATATATTTTAAAGGTAAAGCTGAGAGCTTTATACAATTTATAATGGAAATGCTTAAGGTAAAAAATACACTAAAGGAAGGATTCAATCCTTAAATTTTTAAACATATTGTACTAATTTATTTAGTAGACGTCTAATTCCATTAGCTTTCAGCTAAGGAGGCCTCTGTCAGATGTGTTTACATAAAGAACTAAATTATAATCTAAAAATTAACTAATTATATAAGATCTAAAAATCAAAGGAATAATTAGAAGTTTTGGGAATTAATTTACTTAAAAAAATGGTGTTGGAGTTTAAGCCATGTTGTTTTAAGATGGGATAATAGGAGCTCGTTTTTTTTGTATGTTAAAGTTTTTTGTGTTGTTTATACAGAAAGATTCTGTAAGTTTTCTAAGGTGTAGATGTTCTATGTTATATATTATGGTGTCATGTGAGTGATATCTATTGTTTGGTTTTGGGAGGCTCTATGTTGTATGGTGAGGGCAGAGTGGGTGTCTGTAAGATCATATTTTGTGTTAATATTGTTCTGCGATGGAAGTCATGATTTCTCAATACAAGAGCTATTACAGTTAACGGCAGTTGGATCTGTAATGCATTGTGCAATAGAGGGTATGATGTGTTGTGTGAGGTTTGAGATGTACTCTTTAAAAGGGAGGGTATTGGAGTGGTGATATTGATGGTGTTTGGTAAGATTTTTTTAACAGAGTTTGTATTTGTGTAGGTAAGGGGAGAAAAGATTTAAAGGTGTTTTTAGTGTTGGTTTTATTGTAATATGTATTTTTGCTTT
>JABUQX010064933.1:7500-23010 GCA_015478945.1 Trachelipus rathkii
GAATAGTAATGAAACTATTGTCTGGAATAAGAGGTATAAATCTAAGGTACAAAGTGTTCAGATGGACAATCTTAGGGGCGTGTTAGGTGTGAAAAGAATTGATAAAATGAGAAATGAACGCATTAGGAAGTTGTGTGGTGTGAAGAAAGGCGTAAAGAAGAGAATATTGAGATGGCTTGGTCATATGGAAAGGATGGACGATAGTCGGTTGGTTAAGCGGATGTATAGTGGCGAGTGTGCTGGGAATCGATCGGCTGAGACCGAAGTAAAAGTGGATTGAGTCAGTAAAAGAATGCCTGGAAGAGAGGAATGTGAGTTTAGCAGAGGCTAAAAGAAAGGTGCTTAACAGGAGTGAATGGCGGGGTTTTGTGAGGAGGTATGGTTGTGGGCTTTGCCCAAGGGATGAATCCCACATTGACGAGATACCAGAGTAAGGGTCCGTCGCGGTCTCGTGAAGCCTCAGGGTGGATTTTTCTGATTGCGACGATTTCTCACTGGGGGTATAAAGGGGACAATAAAGGGGGGGTGCTTTCTTTTCGACTTGCATCATTTTCTTCTACTACTTTTCTGTTCCGGTGTATGCTACGCACCTCACCCCAATCTGGGATAGAAGGAAGATAATAATAATAATAATAATAATAATAATAATAATAATAATAATAATAATAATAATAATAATAATAATAATATAATAATAAAATATAATAATAATAATAATAATAATAATAATAATAATAATAATAATAATAATAATAATAATAATAATAATAATAATAATAATAATAATAATAATAATAATATATGCAAAGGTAATAATAATAATATATAATAATAATAATAATAATAATAATAATAATTATAATAATAATATATAATAATAATAATATAATATATGCAAAGGTATAAAGATCTAAATAATTGAAGGAAAAACAGAAACCGTGTCTCGCCTGGATTCAAAGCACCGCTCCAGCGTGAGAGAATCGAAATGTTGATAATCTTAGCCACTACACTATCCGTTGACCCCAAAACAAGTCACCTTCAAGTGTAATTTTTACGCGCCTAAATTCCCATTAGAACGGTTTTTCCATCAATGAAAAAACATGTCTTCACGATCCTAAAATTTGTTTTAAAAAAAAATAAATTGCTTTTTTTTATTATAAAGCGAATTTAAGCAAAAATTCTCTCTCTCTCTCTCTCTCTCTCTCTCTCTCTCTCTCTCTCTCTCTCTCTCTCTCTCTCTTCATTTCTCTCTCTCTCTCTCTCTTCTTCTCTCTCTTACTCTCTCTCCATCTTCTCTCTCTCTCTCTCTCCTCTCTTCCTCTCTCTCTCTCTCTCTCTCTCTCTCTCTCTCTCTCTCTCTCTCTCTCTTCTCTTCTTTTTTTTTCTCTCTTAATTTATTTAAATAAATTATAAGATCGTAGTATGACGTTTTTTTCATGATAGAAAACGTTCCAATGAGAATCTGGGCGCTTAAAAAACACGTAAATTTTGACTTCCTTGGCTCATCGGGATGGCGTAGTGGTTATAACGATAGGCATTTCTACTCTCACACGCAGGAGTTGTGGCTCGAATCCCGGAGGAGAGGACACTTTCTTTGTCTTAAAATAATTTAGATTTTTATACTTTTCCATCCATTACACAGCCGATTTATATTGCAATATTAATTTATATATATATATATATATATATATATATATATATATATATATAATATATATAATAAATAACATATATATTATATATTATATAGTATAATATATATTATATATTCTATTATATATATATATATATATATATATTATTATATTATTAAATATCTAATATATATATATGTATATATATATATATATCTATATATAATATACATATATATATTATATATATATATATATATATATATATATATATATATATATATATATATATATATATATATATATATATATATATATATATATATATTACTAATATTTTATTCCTTTCCAAGGTATAATAAATAAAACATATTGCAATGAAATTTATATTTATTTCACCAAAAAATTAAATGTGATTGTGATTTATCGAATCTTAATTTATTTTCTTTAAGATAGAATTCGAATCGTTCTAAAAAAAAAGAACAAATTCTATCGACTTCGTTAAGAGAAAAAAATCCATTTGTTCCATGATTCTCACAGGATAATTGTGCCTCTTCTCCATCATCATGTACTTCTTCTTCTACATTATCATGTACTTCTTCTCCATTATCATGTGATTCTCCGTTATCATGGGCTTCTTCTCCATTATCAGGTGAATCTTCTCCATTATCATGTGCTCCTTCTGAATTATCATTAACATGGTTATTGTTCGAACATAATATACACATTTTGTGTTTGATAGAATCTTCAAAAAATATACGCAAATGGTAAGTAAACTCTATTAACTTTTCTTTTTCATACAAACACAAAAAGAAAACATTCAGAAGAGGTGGTTCCAAATATTCGTTCGCAATTTCAGGCAATTTTTCTAATAGTAAATCTCTTTTAATATCTGATGCTTCCTCGAGGGAATAACCACGGTATTTTAAAAGCTGATCAAACCATTCGTGGTTGTTATATTGGTTGAGTGGTGAATAAACTATATTCTTTTTCCATTCCTCTATTTTTTCATCAGTTATGAGGAACCACTTCATAATCTTATTTAAAAAGAAAAATGGCGTCTCCTCCTCCAAATCAGAGAAAAAAATTTCAATTCTTTCAGGATTAATAAAAATACTGAAAATTTCTTCCTTAAGATCGTCAATCTCATCACTTCCAGAAACCCATTTAAAGATTTCAATAACTAAATTTATGTTCTTTTTCTCCATTAGTTGAGAGAAGACGTGAATTAAGAAATCTTTTTTAAACTTTTGTACAGTCTCTTCATTTAAATCAAGAGTCTCTAAAACAAATCAGCTAATCTAAAATTACCATGAACAAATATTATGATTTCAAAGATCTCAGCTCCTCTCTCCTTAAAAATGTCCTCTTTCCGAACTGAATCTGCACTTTCTAAAATTAAATTAATATTGGCAAAATCATCAGCTGTAAAATTCTTTATCTCGAATAAATATGTTATTAAAGGATGAGAAAAAGTAGTTTCGTCTAACATAGGGGTTATAATTCTTTCCTTCAAGTGAGCTGGACTCCTAATCCAAAACTCTCTTAGTAACAAGCGATAATTATAAGACTGACAAGCATATTGGTCACTATGAAGAGAAATAATACCAGCCAATAGATAATAGTAATCTCCTACAAAAAAAATTTCAAAGACTATATCTGCCATATCCATAAATTTATTTTGATATGGCCAAAGTAAAAACCGTTTAAGTATTGTGTAGCTACAACAAATATTTAATAACAATTCTTTCAATTCCCTTTTGTTCATTAAACTAATAAAATACAATATAATATTGCGATTAGCTAAAAAGTCTGTGCAAAAGAGATCATCGAATGCTGCGCAGTAGAACACATCATCTTCATCCCTGAAAGAAACCAAATAATCACAGAAAGTTTTATAAACAAGTCTTATAATTTTTACTTCTGTTTTGTTCTTTCCGGATCCCTCTTTTGAACCAAGACTAAATTTAATTGCTGCAATATTTTTCATGTTTTAATCCATAAGAGAAAACGAGTATCTTAAACTCACGTCTTATAACTTTTTGTTTTAGCGCTGAAGTTGAATTTTTCTTTTCAAGATAATGCAGACACAATTACCATCAGAGTTTCCATATCATGTTCTCTAAGCATTTGTTTTAAAATTTGATAATTTTTTTCGTATACCTTTCATAAACGTGGGATAATATCTTCCAAAAAATATTGGCAAGCTATATATACTTAAGCAAAAATATTAGACTTGGTTCGATCAATAGTTTCTCTCGCTGCTTTATCTTTCATCAATCAATCTTCTGACGTGAAAAAGAACTTTAATAAAAATTTTTGAATATTTAACGGATAATCAAAATGTTTTTTTGATATTTCGCCCATTTCCAAACATTTCGAATCCAATTAAAATACACTTAAATGTCTTGGGATTAACAACCTTTAAACCACTGGATTAAGATCTTTCAAAAATTCAGACCTGTTTCTGAAGAGCAACATCCCGTCTTCATAATTATCCTCAATTTATGGGGCAAACAAAATATTTTCCTTCTGATGTCAGGATGGTTTTAATATTTTCAACAAAGCTCAACTTGACCCAAGACTTGCCCAATAAGACATCATTCTCCAAATAGATCTGAATTTATATATATATATATATATATATATATCTATAATATTATATAATATATATATAAATAATATATGTTACAATAGAGAATATAAATAATATATGTTATTTAGCTATATATATATATATATATAAGTATATATATATATATATATATATATTATATATATATATATAATATATTATATATATATATATATATATATATATATAAATATATATATATATTATATATATATTTTATATATTTATTTATTTTGCCTACACCTTTTCCCGCTTGAGCGGGGTTGTGGTACATACAGCCTCTCTCATTCACACTTCCCCTCATCTCGCCCTCACCCACCTCAGTAGTAGGAGAGGGATTCCGGTCGAAAATGACCTTGACCACCTACCTGCCCTTTGACTGACCTTGACCTTTTTGAGCCCAATTTTTTACCTTTTTTGACCTTTTTGGGCCTTGACCTTTTTGGGGCTTGACCTTTTTTGAGCCCAAATTTTTTACCTGACCTTGACCTTTTTGGGCCTTGACCTTTTTGGGACTTTACCTTTTTTCGACCAACCCTTTGGTCTTCCATGGGTCATTTTTGGCCCACGGTATTTTTTGAGAACCCTAATTTTTTGAGAACCCTAATTTTTTGAGAACCCTAATTTTTTGAGAACCCTAATTTTTTGGCAACCCTAATTTTTCGGCGGCCCTAATTTTTTGGCAACCCTAATTTTTTGGCAACCCTAATTTTTAGCACCCTTTCGAAGAAAGGGTGCGCCAAACGGTTGCGTCAGCAACCGTTGTACGTATTACCCCCCTATTTTACGCCCCCTAATTTTTTTCGACCGTGGGCAATTTTTGCCCACGGTAATTTTTGGCTAACCTTTAGGGGCTTAGCCCTTTTTGATGTCGTTACCTTGTTTGACCATGATATTTCGACCAACCCTTTGGTCTTCCATGGGTCAATTTTGGCCCACGGTAATTTTAGGCTACCTTTGATTCTTGCCGTGGTATTTTTTGGCCCACGGCAAATTTTCAGATCAACTTTGTATTCATGGGTCAATTTTGACCCACGGTATTTTTTGGCAACCTTTGGCCTTCCATGGGTTAAGATTGTTTCACTTTATTTTTGCCTTCTCTTTGGTCTTCATAGGTCAATATTTACCTACGTTAAATTCCCAACCATCCCTTTGGTATTTCATGGGTCATTTTGGCCCAGTAACTTTTGATCTTCTTTAGGGCTTAGCCCTAATTTTTTTGACGTCTTTACCTTGTTTGACCACGATATTTCGTCCTTAACCTTGCCATATACCATGGGTCAATTTTGACCCACGCTAACTTGATGGCTTTGATGGTTCCCAATCACCGTAAGAAGTATTAGTGATGTTTTAATTAGGTTCTAATGAGTATTAGATTGAGTGCAGGTGAGTGGCAGGTTGGAGTGCCAAGTGAGGCAATGAGTGCCACATGAGTGCAAGTGGTGCGCAATGAGTGCCAAGTGAGTGCCACATAGTGCCAAGTGAGTGCCACATACGGCAAGTGAGTGCACTTTTTTTCAAGCCTTTTCAAGCCTCCCCTGAGCCTAGAATATGCCCTTACATAATGGTGTCTACCCTAGGTAATAAGAATATGAGGAATCGTATTGGTGTATATTAAATCTGCCTAGAATGCTTCTACTATGAGTTAGTCATTTTTATAACACTTATAAGTAACTTACACTTGTCATAGGGCACTACATTAAACATAGACACTTACATAAACCCATATACATTACATTCACACATCACACAGATACACTTACACTTACACTCACACACTCGATATTTTGATGCCTCAACTTTGATGCCTCAACTTTGATGCCTCAACTTTGATGCCTCAACTTTGATGCCTCAACTTTGATGCCTCAGCATTAATGCTCACTTTGATGCTCAAACTTTGCAGGTTCATCTTGATGACTCATCTTTGAATGAGTCATCTTTGATACGTCTATACTTGATGATTCATTTTGATGAAATCATCTTTGATGGCTCATCTCTACCCTACATTAAAGAACAGAGTTAATATTAATGTCTTCCCTAGTTCATAAGCTATCCACCAGGGCGCCGCATGCGCCCTCCGCGTGAAGATCCACGAACCCGCACCCGCAGGTGCGACCCGCCGCGTTCCCGTCCGCCGCGAGCGCGCAACGCAATATTTTCCGCGTACCCGCCGCGGAAGCGCCCGCAGGCCGCAAATATTTCGCGTAACCGCCGCCGCGTGCGTCCGCAGACGCAATTTTTCCGCATCCCGCGCGAATGAAAAATATATATACTATAAGTCATTCATTTTTATTTCATACTTAAACATTTCAAAGAATTTCTTTTCAAATATACTATGAGCCATTCATTTTTTACTACAATTGTACGAAATTTTATTAAAAACATATACTTTACATACCTTAAAGCAGTAAAGCAGTAAAACAATAGAGGTGTTATTACCTAACACCTAGGGGATTAGTATGCTTTTGTTTTACTGCTTTACTGCTTTAACTCTCTGCTTTACTGCTTTAACATTCTGCTTTACTGCTTTAACTTTCTGCTTTACTGCTTTAACTTTCTGCTTTACTGCTTTAACTCTCTGCTTTACTGCTTTAACTTTCTGCTTTACTGCTTTAACTCACATACATTACATACCATTAAAGTTCAGTAAAGCAAAGTAAAACAATAGAGGTGGTTACCTAACACCTATGGGATTAGTACGCTTTTGTTTTACTGCTTTACTGCTTTAACTTTCTGCTTTACTGTTTTAACTCATATATTTATTAACATTATGTTTTCTTTTATATTTTTTATTTTTGTTTTATTACTTTTTATTTATTATTTCTATTTTTATTTTTGTTTTAATACTTTTTTATTTTTAATTTGTAATGTAAGAATAAAAACACACAGAGTTTCTGATATATAAACATTTTATTTTAATAAAATTGTACGAAATTTTATTAAAACCTTTTTATATATACGAGTTTTAAGGGAAGTAAAATCGCGTTTTTTTATTTTAAAGCATTTATTACATAATCAGAAACTATAAAATCATTGACATACAAATTTTTAGCATCAAATATATTTACAAGTTTATTAAAACATACATTATTTAAAAAACATATAATGAAATAAATACAATAGACTCCACATAAATTGGAATATAAGGGTTGAACAGGGTAAGACATAGTTTTTACACAGCTTACATTATTATATTTTAAAAATAAGGTAATATAATGATTATTCAATATAAATTTTAAGTTCAAAGAATCAATTATGTGAACAGTATCGTTTTTTGCTCTATAAACGGAAATCCAATGTCCTGTTGAGGTGATGTGACGAGGCAATGTATTGAATATGAGGCATGTATCCTTCTCCAACTTTACAGAGTTTATTTCGTTAATAGCAAACACACCTAAAAAGCGAGGTTCATTTTTAAACACCGATTTTATTTCCGCTTCATTCATCTTTAATAATTCAAAAGTACGTTGCGTACTCTGTCAATTTCAATGAGTTGAGGATGCTCAAGATAGACCACTACAGTGATGGGTGATTGTAGAATCGAACCAAAAGAGAGATTTAGTCCTAGGGTGCCCTTTCTCAAAATGTTTAAATGATAGGCGTTACAAGCTGAAAGGTCTGCAGTAAGATCATAGGCGTATAAATTACTATTCTTTGCGTATTCTTCAAGATTTAAACCTGTCCCGCTATCATTACATGATACAGTGTTGGCTATTAAGTCGTAAAAAGGTCGAGTACAGAGAGATAGGTCTCCGTTGTATAACATTTCATAATCACGTCCGTGAGGCAGTCCATTCACATGTAAACTGATACCCCTAAGCCCGAAAGGTGTGAATTTATAGGGCGATTTTTTATAATTCCCAGAGTATGCGTCATGTTCCACAATCCCTATTATTACTTTCTGTGGTAAATTTCCGTTCACAATGTTAGGTATATTGATACTCGATAACCCTTGAGTGAAATTAAATATCTTGGTTTCAACTCTCTTAATAGGGTACTTTGCTGTAGTATTCAAAAGCGAATTTTCAATTTCCAAATGACGCTGTGGTGATAATTTCACTTTTCTGACATAGAGATAAGCCTCCAACAGTTTGAAAACAGGTTCTGGACATACAGCTGTAGCAGCAGGTTTACTTTTTATTTTAAGAGCAAATTTAGGATTTGAACGTGAATTCTAGTATCTACAGATGGTAGAATGAGTCGTTCTTGAGAGAAGATATCGCCATTTAATCGACCGTAAAATTCATAAGTATTATTTATGACTCTAGCTGCTTTATCTATATGTGCAGCTTCATCTTTGAAACTATAAAAACCACATGATTTGAGATGAGACTGTTTAGCATCGTCTGAATAATTTAACAAATGCTCTATATAGCTTCTATAAGGATAATTAGCCGCTGACGCACCTAGTGAAGTTCCGTTAAGATAGACTTCAACCTGAGTGAAACATGTATACAGGAAATTTGATTCTGAATATACTATATGGTCATCACCCGTAGGAAGATCTGTACCATCAGGTTTTGTGAATTTCGTTTTTACATATAAAAACACATTAGAGGGATCTAAGTACTGATCAGAAGTACCTGGAATATTGAACTCTAGAGGAACATCTGTATTGGTAATTGAATGCAGAGGATTAATACTGATAAAGTTGGAGTCGCTAACGCTAATCTGTGTAGGATTCATGGAGAAGAGATCCAATTCACTCTTACAACAATCAGGACTAGAAGGATGAAGGAAATGCATCTTGTATTAATAATAATTAATAATAATAAATAATAATAATGTATTAATAATCTTGCTTCGTATAAAAGTAAACAATTAGTAATTAAATAGCAAATACATCAATACATTTTTTCTTTAGAGGTTTTTTCCGCTTAGCCTTTTTCTTTATGACAATCTTCTTGATCCCTCGACCTTGTCCTGACATTTTACGTCTTATTTTACGCTTAACATCATCCAACATCTCATCTGAAACATCGGCTATACGTCTTTTTAATGCTGTACGAGGATTATTTCCTGCAGCAATATCTTGAATAGTATGCAAGCCTGTTCTTATAGCTTTTTTACCTATATATTCCCCACCTCTTAGAGGCCTTGCACTTCTCCATAACTTGGCAAAAAATCCACCAAGGCCATACCCCCTCTGCATTTTTGTTCCCCTGAATACCCTTTCTTCGTCCATTATTACAGGAGTATCTTTCTTATACTATCTTTACACTGTGAGAGTATGTTAAGGAATGAAAAAATATATCTGACTACACCTCTTATATATATTCCATTATCCTGTAATTACTGCATCTGTTTCTTTCTAATATGAACTTTGCATAACAATGCGCGTATGTAAAGGGAAAAGGATTTCCTTCTACATCTTTTATATGCACGCGCACAGAGTCAAAATTTCCTCTCTACACACTTTTATATGCACGCGTACAGTCGAAATTTGATCTATCTTTCTTTGGGAAAATATACTACTCTTAATAAAGGAGATTTAGTATTACCTACATATTGATGATCAATTATATTTGTATAGGCCATGCCTGGATGATTAAGCATCTCGGATGGGGTACATGTATAATGCAGTACTCGGTCTGCGTCGTCTTTTTGTTCATGCCAAGTCAAGGGTTTATTCTCCACAGATAGTATAACTCTCTTCAACATAGTAGGGATATCATGAAGTATATCCAGCTCACCATACCGTTTACGAATATGTTTACGCTGCCATGGTGAACGTCTGAGAAAAAACATATCACGGTCTCGCAGGTTTACACTTACATTTGATCTTAAAGATATTATTACTTTATCTTCATAGGTACGCATTTCAGTTTTGTATATCAGATCCTTACACATAATACTCATATCAAAGAGAACGTTTAAATGACTGAAAATAGCAGGCACTGACTTAAAATATGACCTTCGCAAAGTAAATTCTTCAAAGAAGTATTCTTTTGGGCCAATCCTGGACCTAGGCAGATCACGAGTATCTTTCACTTGTAATATAGTTTCAACACATTCTACACTTCTGTACACCACCATCCAGAATAGATTGTGAGGTAAATTTTCTATGTCCGTATTTAATATCATTTCACATAATCCTACTTCGTATGCCTCTCTTTCAAGCTGTATAGTCATTAACACAGTTGTAAAATCCGAGAGTTTATTATCAGGATGTAAATCCAAGGAAGCTGAAGACGGCAGAGTTAAATAAAAGTGATCTACACTCTCCATGATTATAATGACAACTGATTAATGATTCTTAACTTCACTTGCTTTTATATAAGTATTAAACTTAGCAGGATATCCCCTCCATTTCACCAGATACTGTTTATTTTTCCCTTTACCTCTCGTAGCTAATATTTTTTCAATTTTATATTCATGAGTTACAGGATTGAACCTTACTTTTTGTATTTCTTGTTTATAAAATCCGCCTTTTATCTTTTCACCATTTAAATCTTTCAGATAATATAGCTTTAAACTATCACGACGAAGTGGACGGATATTGTGAACTTTAAAAACTTCCGTAGTCCAACCTTCATATCCTTTTCTAAACCTTTCTTCTGTTCGAGATACTCTTACATAATCGTTTACCTTTATTCCCGAATTATCTTTTATTTTGTTTTCTTTTTCACCCCTATGCGACATACGTCCTCTAGTTTTTGACATTTCTAAAGGTGTTGTCTTTATAGTTCTATGGTAAGATCTGTTATAAGAATAAGCTAGATCGTCCAGTATATCAATATATTTAAAAGTATTCATTTTAGTAAAGTACCTATGCATGCGTTCTTTAATAGTACGTTGGACTCTTTCAACTATTGCCGCTTTGTTTACGGAAAATGTATTGTAATAGCTTATACCATACTCCCAAGTCAGCTCCTGAAACTCTCGACCCTTGAATTCCATTCCTGAATCTGTCCAAAATGATTTAGGTGTTCTCCTCTCATCCTCTATAATTTCAAGTACTGCAGTGGCAACTGTAGCTGATCTTTTATCTTTTATCGGCCTCAACCACAAGTATCTAGAGTATACGTCAATTGTAAAAAGTATATATTGAAAACCTTCATTATAAGAACTGTATTTAATCATTTCCGATAAATCTAACTGCCATATGCTATCGAGCTGCGGAGATATGGTTTTACGTGTAGGAAATTTTTTTCTTACAGGTTTATGTAGAGTAAATGCCTCTTCACCCTCCAAATATGCTTTTAACTCTTTTTTCTCAATATTAGGATACCTTAAAGCAAACCTAGTGAAGCCCCCAAAACTATTTGGCTCCCTCAGATTGAAGTAATACTTATCAACTACCTCCTTCGCCTCCATGTTGTCTACTGACACACGTGTAAGCGTTATATATATATATATATATATATATATATATATATATATATATATATATATATATATATATATATATATATATATATATATATATATATATATAAAATATGATATTAATGTCACAAGAGATAAAAAAAGAGAAAAAGATTTAAAATAACATTT
This sequence comes from Trachelipus rathkii, assembly GCA_015478945.1. Classification (NCBI taxonomy): domain Eukaryota; kingdom Metazoa; phylum Arthropoda; class Malacostraca; order Isopoda; family Trachelipodidae; genus Trachelipus; species Trachelipus rathkii. The sequence continues at coordinate 19,267 of JABUQX010064933.1, forward strand.
ATTTATACACAAAAATTACAACTAAATAAATATGTGATAATACATAATTACGATTTAATCCAAATATGCCTATTATAAGGTGTTTTTCTTGTTCGTCCTCTGGTAACACGTTTAAATTTATCTGATGCGTAAGAAGTGCCTGATGGACTTGAATCAGGTCTTGGCGTAACGGGGATATTATCTAAGTCTGCTAATCGCGTTGTATTTAAGATTAAACTTCTGGGAAAATTAATAGTCTGAAGTTCTTGTTTGATATCATTCCATCCTTTTACAGGGCCTTTCTTCCAGTTACGTGAGAGATCAGCTATCAAATCCACAATATTTGATCCTTTAACTATTTCATCATCAATTACGATCTGCCCTGCTTCATTCAAAGTTAATTGGTCTTTTAAAATATTATATAAAGCTATTCCTGATTTACGTACTCTAATAGGTAAGCTCTCCTCTAGGATATTTTTAAATTTATCTTCATTTTTCACTTCAAGTTTTACTTCATTAGGAACATCTACATTATCGGTTACCGGGATACGTAGGGATGGATGTAGGTGCATGTCTTTAAGATCTATCAATTTTTGTATGGCATCTTGGTATAAGAGACGTTTCTCATGGATGTTAATGTCTGAATTTAATATTCTGTACACTTCTTTCTCGTATTTGGTTATCTGTTCAACTTTAGGATCATATAAGCTATGAGGTAGAGGCTGCTGAAAAGCTAATGAATCGTTCACAATATAAGGATTCTGTTGGTGCAACTGTTGCTGCTGATGTGAAAGAGGTTGTAATGTCAATGCATTGGGCTGTAATATCTGCGTGTATGGGGTTTGTGAATGATGAAACTGTGTGGATTTTGCACAAGGTGTGGCAATAACTGGCCATATTGAGGTTGTGAATGATGAATCTGAGGAACTGAATTCTGTACAGATGATGTATTATTATACTTCATTTTCTCATACTCATTATATGGAAGTACAGCAACCTTCTTCATTATGGGGACAACCACTTAGATATCAGTGGAGCTATAACGGAGAAGAGTAATGGTAGGAATACCCCTCCTCCTCTCTGTAGTAACTTCTTTTTATTTTTCAGATTTTTTATGTTGAGGGAGAGTTTTTTAATATTCCTTACTGTATCTTTTTCTTACATTCTGAGGTTTGTTTAAAGGAACATTTCCTTTTATAAGATTTAAACAGACTTCACATACACACTGGATGAATTTCTCATCCTCACTAATTAGTTTACGTTTTTCAGATGGTTTCAGCTTTTTAAATTTTTTTTATAAGAGGTAAATACTTTGCAACTAGAGCACTCATTATTCAGGTATGTATACAGTTTCTATCTCATAGGGAAGAATGTTGGTACGGAGCAACACTCTGTACGTGTTTTTGGGGTGAAGTTCACACATCAAATAACCGTGGGGTATCGAAGTAACCTCTTTATATACTTTTAAGAACTCTTTCCTTTGAAGGGGAAACATTTGAGTTGCCAATACATTAATTTGACTCATGTCTCTTCTCTGTCCAAACAACAGTAAATACTGTGTGTTTAAAGAAACACTTCGCATATGCTTGCTTTGATGAAAAATATTCTGTGTTATGAAAAACACAGAGATATTTAGATGGTGAGAATAAACTGTGAACGCTTCTGCTATTTCCAAATTCAATTTGTGCATTAAATCATCTAATACAATAATTTTGTGGCCATGTATATTGTCCAACGATCTAATATCGTATATGCCTTCATGAAATTGAATCACATCTTTATATTCTTTAAATTTTTCCTGATAAACATTATAACACCATATTATTTTTACAGGGGTTTGCTCAAAAATCTCCATTTCCTTTAAAATATTTAATAATAGAAAGGTTTTACCACAGCCTGTCGGCCCAGCTACAAGACATGTAGCCGGACTTCGGAACGTAAATTTCTCCACATCCATACTCGTTAAGTGAATAATGAATAATGAGATTAATTAAAGCTGTAAAGCAGTAAAGTATATGTTTTTAATAAAATTGTACGAAATTTTATTAAAAACCTTTTTATATAACAGACACTGTGTTTTTATTCTTACATTACAATTTAAAAATAAAAAAGTATTAAAACAAAAATAAAAATAGAAATAATAAATAAAAAGTATTAAAACAAAAATAAAAAATATAAAAGAAAACATAATGTTAATAAATATGAGTTAAAACAGTAAAGCAGAAAGTTAAAGCAGTAAAGCAGAAAGTTAAAGCGCAGAAGCAAAGTTAAAGCAGTAAAGCAGAAAGTTAAAGCAGTAAAGCAGATAGTTAAAGCAGTAAAGCAGAGAGTTAAAGCAGTAAAGCAGATAGTTAAAGCAGTAAGCATGCAGATAGCAGTAAAACAGCAAAAACAAAAGCATACTAACTCCTTAGGTGTTAGCAATAACACCTCTATTGATTTTTACTGATTTACTGCTTTTAAATCAGTAAATTATTACGTTTTATTAAAATTTCGTACAATTGTAGTGAAAAATGAATGACTCATAGTATATTTGAAAAGAAATTCTTTGAATAGTTTACATTGATATCATATTTTTCGTTCGCGCGGGAATATTGCGCCTGCGAGGCGCGGCGGTTAGGAAATATTGGTGGCCTGTGGCAGCACGCGGCGGGCGGGCATGCGGAAAGAGTCGCGGCGCACGCGGCGACGGGGGGCGCGGCGGGTCGCACCTGCGGGTGCGGGTTCGTGGGACTTCACGCGGAGAGATCATGCTGCGGCCTGGTGATCCAATTATGATCTAGGGGAAGACATTAATATTAGCTATGTTCTTTGATGTAGGGTAGAGGTGAGCAATCAAAGGTGATTTCATCAAAGATGAATCATCAATATAGACGGTATCAAAGATGACGTCATCAAAGATGAGTCATCAAAGATGAACCTTCAAAGTTGAGGCGGCATCAATGTTGAGGCATCAAAGTTGAGGCATCAAAGTTGAGGCATCAAAATATCGAGTGTGTGAGTGTAAGTGTAAGTGCATCTGCGTGTGGGTGTGAGTGTAAGTGTATATGGTTTAATGTAAGTGTCTATGGAGAGTGTAAGTGCTTATAAGTGTCATAGTGTGTATAACTGTCATAGTGAATGTATGTATAAGTGACATAGTGAATGTATGTATAAGTGTAAGTTAGATCTGGGGAAGACCAAATTAGCGGTGTAAGAAGTGTATAAAGTAAAATCTGTGTGAGGCAAATTCAGGTAAGTAATGTGTGGGGCAAATCTGTGTGAGTGTGGTAAATCTGTGTGTGAGGCAAATCTGTAGTGTGGGCAAAGCTGTGTGTGTGTGTGTAAGTAAATCTGTGTGTGAGTAAGTAAATGTGTGAGTAAATCTGTGTGTGTAAGTAAATGTGTAAGTAAACTGGGTGAGAGGCAAATCTGTGTGCAGTAAGCAACTGTGTGAGTGGCAAATCTGTGTGTATAAGTAACTGTGTGAGTGTAAGTAAAAATCTGTGTGTGTGTATATCTGTAAGTATATGTGTAAGTAAGTGTGTGAGTGTAAGTAAATCTGTGTGTGAGTGTATTGGTGTGTGTGTGTGTGTGTGTGTGTGTGTGTGTGTGTGTGTGTGTGTGTGTATGGCAATCTGTAGTAAAATCTGTGTGAGTGTGGGTAAATCTGTGTGTGTGTGTAAGTAAATGTGTATGAAGCGGCGCACGAAACGCGAAAAAGCGTTTCAATGATAAATGCGAAAACGGCATAAACACCCATCCCGAATTGAACGAAGCAATAAC
>JABUQX010064934.1:0-2500 GCA_015478945.1 Trachelipus rathkii
CCATCTTCTGTGTTTCCCGCTGAATTTAATCTCCCCCACTTCAAAGCCTGGCTGTGCCCTCATTCTGCGCTTAATTGCTTTAGTTTCGGGACCTTGTTGAGGCGGCAAACACCCCCTCCTTGAAATAGGCTCTGCCCGTGAGTGTGTTGATAAACTGTAAACTATACTAATATAATAATAATATACTACTATACTACTATAATATATATATAATTATATACTATAATACCAATAAACCTATAATCATAAAGTACATACTTATTATATACTAACTACATATATCATAAATATATATCATAACTATATAAATGATTATATAATATATAAATATACTATATATTACTATATACCTATATATATATGATATATATACTTATATATATAAGCTATATATATATAATTATTAGTATTATATATATATATATAATATACTATAATAAATATATATATAATTACTATATATATATAATATATATATCATGGCTCCGTAAAAAACCCATTTTTCTTTAATTATTATAACTATTCCGAATATTGCTCACTCAGGCTGAGCGTTCAACAGAATCGTAGGTAGAGTCGCCCACCCGCACTTCATATCAGATATTATATATAATATATAATATTATATATCACTAAATATATATATATATAATATTATATGATCATAAGATAATATATATATATATATTAATATATATATGCATCATATGCGACTCCAGCTACTTTCTTACTACTCGGAGGCCTCTCTACCTCTCTCCTCTCTCTCTACTCATTCCTCTCCTCTAAATATAATAATATATATTATATATATATATCAATATATAATACTATATATACTATCATATATATATATATATATACTGTATATATATATCATATATAATATATATTAATAATATATATATATATATATTTATTATATTATATATATTAGAATATATAATATATATAATATATATATATATATATATATCATATATAATTTTATACTATTCTATATATATATATATATATAAATATATATTATTTAGTCGTACTGAGGAGAAAAAGAGTCTCCAATGTTTTCTTTATATAAATTAGTCGATGGTTTTAACAGTTAGCGAAGATCAATCCCTTAAAGTCGGAAGAAGCCGAGCTGTCAACTGGTAGAAATGATATGAAAAAATAGCATTATTCTTAAATTTTAAATAAATAATTTTAATATCTTTTATAGATCTATATAAATAATTACTTTCATACGCACCAGATTTTCGCAAAAAAATACGAGAATTTATCGTAACTTATGAAATTTGTAGAAAGACAGATCGTTTCTTAATATGATAAACTCGTTCATAAGACCAGCAGCCGAGTGTAGGAGTCACCTCTTATATATATATATATATAATATATACTAATATATAATATATATATATATTACTATATAATATTATATATATATATATATTATATATATATTATATAATATAATTATACTTATACTTATGTATATGTATAATATACGTATATATATTATTAGTGATGAGGACGCATTGTGAAATTTTTGGCCATGACGATGGAATTGACGACGATTAGAGCTCCTCTATTGCCAAGACGATGCACGATGAACGATGACGAGACGATACGATGACGATTTAATTGAAAAAACCTATTTTCAAAAAATTCTTATCTCTCTCTCTCTCTCTCTCTCTGCCTCTCTCCCTCTCTATATAATATATCATATATATATTATATAATATAATCATATAATATATATAGATATATATATTATATATATATATATTATATATATATTATATATATCAATAGATAGTATATATATAATATATATCTATATTATATAAAAATAACAGAGGGTCAGGGGTTCAAACCTCCGAAATTATTTAAGCGACAATTTTTGATTCCTTAGTCTGCAAAATAATAATAATTAAAATAATAATAATAATAATAATAATAATAAAATAATAATAATATATAATTATCAATATATAATAAAATAATAATAATGAAAATAATAATAATAGATAATAATACATAAATAAAAATAATAGTTAATCAATGACAGATGGAAAAGTATTATTAATGCGGAAAATTGAGAGACAGTTTGTGCGGGGGGGGTTATTCCGTTTTTAAAAAAAAAATCAATTTCTCTAGGTCAAGCTGGCTTGTTCCTCATACATGTATAAAATATTAGACCAGGGACTTAAAGTAAGGTTGTCCAAGTTTGCAGATGATAGAAAATTGGCTACCTCAATAAGGAAATAATGATGGAATGTATACTAAGAATGTTAAAAGATAAGGCAGGGAGCAGTAATCGTGTATGGATTGAGCAGGTTCATTTCCTTCTTCAGACTAAAATTTTTCTTTCTCATTTCAGTCCATTCTAAAACTAAATCTTCTTTCCTCATAATCCATGGTTCGATCGGGCTTTCTCTGTCCATCAGGTAGAGACAGTGCCTGGCGGGTGTGAAAAATTGCTCGTCTCTATCACTCATCGCTAATTTCA
>JABUQX010064934.1:7500-22500 GCA_015478945.1 Trachelipus rathkii
AGATGCGCGCAGCATAGAGAGAGATCCTTACCAGATAGTATAAAAGATCAGTAGTTTGTTGCAATAAGCTATAGTGTAAGGATAGTTGATGGATTGATGCGAGGCCAGAAAGAATTGTGAGAGTACTGAAAGCAAGCAAATTGATAAACGCTGAAGAATCTCCTACCTGACCATTGCAAGAGAGATCTTTAGTGAGATACCCTAATATGTACAAGCCTACTCGATCAAGGATGAAAAAAGCCCCAAGACAGATCAAGCAAAAAAAAAAAAACAGGGGGATGGGAAAGTTCTAAATGCGCCTCAGTACACATCAATGTCTTAGAATCTTGCTTGATGAGGAATAATTAATCCCAAGAAAATAATGTGAAGCGAGAGTTCTAAAATATATTAATAGACAAGGAAAGGTTGGTTTTCCCTTATAAGGTTTAAAAGCGGATATTAAAATTACGTGAAGATTATTTCGAATACGATAGTTCAGAAATCGATCTATTGAACACTGAAAAACCGCTTCTCTGTCCCAGTTAGAGATATAAGAAAGATCAGAGGTCAGTTGCCCTCAAGATACTCACCTTGCCGTCAAGCTGCGTGAAGTAGGTTAAAGCAAATTGATGAACCTGAAATGAAATAAGTTACGTATTTTAGAGAGTCACAGCATATTAACGGCCCCAGAACAGCATTTTTCATTTGTTTCAAATGTGAAACAAGTTTGCAACGTCAACTTGCAAGCTTGCTATAAGCTTGCAAGGATTTCCGCAAGTGTGATTTATATTATGTATCAAACATGCTAGTTTACACCTATTCATACTTGCAGCAAGTTCTTTCTTGCAAAATTACAACAAGGCCTTCCACATAACCTTGCTCAAGTAAAAACAAAACTTCCGAAAATAAAAAAAAAAAAAATTAATTAACGATTTTTATTTCCTTTACACAGGTAATTAATTATGACATTAATTAATAAACTACATTTAATTAATTAATGACGTTGTTATTATACTCCGCCCACTTACTGCGTGACTCTGACTAATACTCTAATTTATTCTCACAAAGAAGTATTGAACTCGGACCACTAGCCTGCAGTGCAGTGTTTTACCCACTCGAGCTAAAAACCACAACGCTATCAAAGCTGCATTATTACGCATTAGTTATATTGACATCGTAAATATTGCGTTATTTTACGAATTCATTCTATTATTATAGAAAAATTTATTTAAATATTTATATTATAGTATAGTAATATTATGTTATATTCTATTATATGATAGTATATATAATTAATATATACTCATAAATATTTATATATTATATATTAAAATTATATATACTATATACTATATATTAGTAATACTATAGATATGTATATTATATCTCATATATCATAATAAGCATAAAAATTAATAAATTGAAATGAAATAACAATATTCAAAAATAATTAATTATTTTTTATTTATTTAAGTATTACATATTTAATATGGATATTATTATTAGTCATAAATAGTAGTACACAAGGTTCCAACGTAAGTGGGAAAAATATTATTAGCGTGCGAATTTAGGGGTCCCGCCCCTCGCACCCCCTCCCTCCCTTTCAGCCCCCCCCTCCCCTTCAGCCCCCCTCCCCCACGAAAAAAAAAGCGAAGCTTTTTTAAAAAAAAATAAAATAAATATAAATAAATGGATAAATAAAAAATTAATCAATATGTAACTAAATAATAAGCTAAATGAATAAATAATTTTTACACTTATATGTGTTCATATGTGTACACTTACACTTACACCTACACCTGCCCTACACCTACACAAGCAACATATTATTCGCTATATATATATATATAATACTATATATATATATATATAATATAATTAGATATATATATATATATAATATATATATATATATTATATATATATAGGAAGAGGAGAGAGAGAGAAGAGAGAAAAGAGAGGGAAAATGTAACGTTTTTTTCCGACGGAACTCGTCGCGCCCCACGACCCCCCACCCAACCGCCGTCAGAAGCGGCAGCCGTTGAGATTGTCAGGTCCGTGCCTAGACATCTATTCAGACTGGAATCGTGGCGGTTTTTTTCTCGTAAAAAAGCCTCGTGGGATGCGTGGATTGAATGTAACCGCTTTTTCTCCGCGTTATTATTATGTAAAATATTTATTATTAATTATTATATTTATTTTATATGTATTTTATTATTATTATTATTATTAATATTATATTATTATTATTATGATTATTATATAATTATTATTAATTAATTATATTATTATTTATTATTATTATATTATTCATTGTTATCAGTCAGTACTATTTAATACTATTTTTACTATTATAATAAAATAAAATAGGGTATTAAAAAGCAATCAGTTTGTATTTTTCTCATCTTTTCTTTTTTTACATTTATTAAAATAAAAAAAATTACATTATTTATACAAAATACACAACAATATATATATAGTATTAATATATATATATATACTATATATTATATATATATATATATATATAGTATATATCATATAGTATATAATAATATATATATATTATATATACTACAATATATAATATTAATTACATATAGGAAAAGTAGCAAAGAGTTCGAGAAGGACCTCTGTATCCGAAAGGTATAGTTCGAGCAGTGTTTATAATAAGAGCCCTCTTTGTTGAAGTCATTCTCAGCTTCTTTGTACCTTTCGATGATAACCTCTTCTTAGTAGCCCTAAAAGTCATTGAAGGAGTTTTAACTTCCCTATATCGTCCGCTTGTATTCACATACGGTTTATCTGAATCATCTAGATTGAAAACCTTATTATGAAGGGTGGGATCTCCTTCCTTTTCTCTCATTTGTTTAATTGCAATTGCTGTTAGGTCCTTATCTTTTATCGCATCGTAATACTCTTCAGGCACCCATAAGCCATTCCCTCACTTCGTTTTCAGAATCTGTATCGACTTTATCTAACACTATTTTCAGCATACCGTCAAAATTGATAATATCACTACTCAAATTACTCAATGTTAATCCCTTAGCTTTCAGAATATGGTCGATGGTACCATCAGGTTTTATAAGCCGAACAGCGTAAGATTTAGGGCCTGTGCAAACAAAGCTGTCGGCTGTAATACCAGCACCGATTTCGTCGGTCAAATCCCCAAGGAACCTTCCTGTTTCAGGTACGTGATCACCTTTTTTAGCTACAAAGATGCAACTGTCGGTGTCGCAATACAATACCCTTTGACCCAGTTTTTCCATGAGTTTGTACAATTTGACTCTTGCCATGCAGCAGTAGTGAAACGCGCGATAGCAAGATTGTTGACGTTGAAAAAGTATTATAAGCATAAGCAGTGTAGCCGCTACAGAACACTATATGTTTGTCCAGCCACCAGCATACTATTTACGATTTCAAACGGCCTGTTTTGCCAATAGCCCAGACGTCGCGTCACCCCTATGACATATGCATGCTTCTGTGCATGGTTGCGCGTTCCAGCCACTTTTCACCCAAGAGATAAGACATAACTTTGCAATGAAACGGAGACCTGGATTGTTCTGATATTAGCCTATCTAGAAGTTAACACCTCAATTCTTTCAAAAAGCCTCAATGAAAATTCAAGTTCAGGATCTGGAGACCGTATACCTTCGAAGTACCCTGGAAGCCTCAGTTGTCCATTCAGGACTTGGCTTTCACGTAGTCTGTGAACAAACCGACCATAGGATTGAAATTTCAAATTTCAAAAGAGCATCTGGTAATCTTGTATCCTTATTCAAACAGCCAATCTTTAGTTCGGGCTGTTGTGTAAAACACCTATCTCGCGTGACTTCTCTGTGTGGGTTACACCAGTCCTCTCTAGATCATCCTTCTTTTGCCGCCTTTGCTTTCGACATAGCCAGGAAATACATCAATCATTTCTTTATATCTCCCTGGTATTAAAACAGGAATGTATAGTTTTGAGGAGGTAAAAACGCTAAACGTAAGCCACCGAAATATTTCTCGTGCATGTTCGCTATGTATTCAGGAATGCTAGGGATATCACTTCCTACAAGTTTCGTAGGGATGCCTGTAGGGAACTCTTGAGATTTTTGAACCCGGGGGTACAAACGATGTGAACATCTAAGTAATAAAGTTTTGTTCAGCGACCCGTCTGTGGAGCGGAAAAGAATATACAAATCGGTCTGTACGACACTCCATCACAGAGCATCCCATAAATAAGTCTCATTGATTTCGCGACAGTCGTACCATATTCTATGACATACCGGTTTCGAAAGTTCCGTCCTTCTTCTACTTCTTCTTCAGGGTCAGCGTGAAGTATTCTTACCGCTGCACTCATCTTCATCTTTTTCCATTCACGCATCCCAATACCCTCACAACTTCCAAAAAACCCGGCTCTTCTCTGTATCTAGATTCATTCTCGACGTGTAGCTACACTCATTCCTATACCTGTACCAGCACCTGCGAGGACACCTCTATGTTCTCAGTTTACGTCAGCACAACTCCTGAATGCCCATCGCCAAAATACAGCAGCATTGCGAAACAGTAAGCACTATCGCCGTCTCTTTCACTTGTCTAGCACCGGGTGCAGATGCAGCCTCATCCATTTCCCGCCATCTCTGCTCATTCCGAGGTTTCAACTGGTTGTCTACTTGAAGCTGTCTGAGGGTAACAAAAGCATCTCCATCAATAGGTGTATAATCAACAACAGGGACCTCTGTGTACCCATGGATGTACGTGTTTATTCTTAAGTTTAAACACACGCTCACCACCATTCCTCGCATGGGTTATCCTTTGACCTGATAAGCTCTGCCATGAACGCTATCCATGTCGCAATAACCTTCATTACGAATAACATTTCTCTCGCATCTCGACTGATGATGAGCAACAGTATTAAGATGTTCATAAATGGTTTTAAAAACTCTAAAAAAAGTAGAAGGCAATTGTACAACATTTCTGTTGTTAAACATCTAGCTTTGGAAACATTTCAATGAATTTTAAGCCGAGTTTCCTCTGGTTGCGACGTAAAAATGTCATCATCCTGCCACAATATTATAGTGCATCAGATTTAATAATCATAGTCTCTACTTTTCGAATTGAGCTATACCATTCGGTTAAATTCTTACGGTTCTCTGACTCTCCATCGCCTCAATTTCCAAATAACCCTTAGCAGGTATTCGGCCAACATAATTTACATTATCTAGGGTAAGAAATCTGTATGGGAAGAATCCTTTAGCTACATCACCATCAAGCCCCATGCATTTTGGTAGTTTCTTCAAAGCACAGGGCATGTATAATAGGGTATCTTTAAATGTAATATTATGTTGAGCTGTCATAGTGATGATCTTTGTGCCTCGTTTTACAGGGTTACTAGAAATAACACTAGCACCGGGTCTTGCCAATAATTTACTGAACACAAATTGTGTGTCAAACTTACCTCCATTATGAGCTGCTACTATGATTTCATCTTTCTTATGTTTTTCCGAAAAACTGAATAAATAATTTATGAATTTATCGACTGGGCACTTTTCAGAATCGTTTTCAGCATTCAAATCCAAATGGAAGATTTCCTGACGTTTAGTCCCGCATGTCTCACACTGTTCATTCCTTAATTCTTTTCCGCTGCATTTATAACACACCAGCATGCTCACAAGCAAGTATGGTACCATATCAACAACGGATTTTCCGTCTCCTTGATCCTGCTCGTTGTGGTTATACGTTTCCACATCGTAATAAAATGTGTAAACATTTTTATTTTCCTGCCATTTCTTTTCTTTCTTTTTCAAGGTTTTCATGAAACATTTATGAACTCCTTTATTAGGATTATACTTCACATCGCAAACGAGACACCGTATATTCACACAGTCATGTTGAATCTGTCCTTGATTATCACACATCTCATTGTATCACACAGCTTACAAATTTTTATTTTCCTACATACGAGTTGTTATTTTTTCATGGTTCTTAAAGCAGTCTTCGAGTATAAAAGTTACGGTTACATCCAGCGCAATACCTTAACGGAATAATTATATCCTTCAGCCCTTCCTCCACTTCAATAGTGAGACCCACTGTTACATGTTATAATATTTCACATTCTTGATGTGATGTAAAACCATATTGTCACACAAGCTGTAACATTTCTTGCCAAAAATATTTTGACCCGTCATCATTATCCAGCAGATCACACTACCTATTGTTAGATTTTGATTTATCGTTGGAAGAGGTTAAAATAATGAAAAAAAAAAGGGGGGTGAGTGTTGACAGCATCATATCCAATACATACAAATCTTATTCGGCTCATTTTCCTTAGGTTTATCAAACTACATTTGCACAACTTTACATATTTATCGATTTCTGTAGCCAAATATTCACTGCGAATTTAAGACCGCTCTATTTATAGCAATTTATCAACCGTCAAAGCGTCGGCATATTTTAACCGCACCAATCGGCATATCCTTCCCTAATTTATACTATAGTTACCAGGTCAACACTCTTTAATCTTTTTTTTTTCGGTAACAACTTTTACACAGGCAGCTATAGCTTTAAATCCACACCCAACTGCATCAATCCTCCTGTCATACCTACTTGCTAATAAATGACTTGTGATCAGCTCAGGATGGAAAATTTAATTGACCAGTATAGCGGGCCCAATTTCCATTCCAGGTTACTGCACATACCTGAGACTTCAACATGAAAGCGCTAACGTAGCATTAATACTCCTGAGTGAAAAGGCCTGTTCTAGCGGGTGCACAAAAGTTGACCACCAAATATTCATTATCTTTACATCATTATGGGCAAGGTTGACGTGGGAATTCACGTTACGTGCCATCATTGAAAGTTACCAAAACGTTGCATTTGTATTCTCCATAGCTTCACCTCCTTTTTTAGATGTTCAACAATAGCTCGAATGACCCTTCTGAAAGCATCCTCAATATCGAGACCTTGTCTGAACACATTTTCTTCATTCACCCTTATTCTGTACCGATGAGTATCAATGACCCCTGAATTTCTAGAGACAGCGGACGTTGTAATTTCAAGTAATTCAGCTGTAAAATCTTCTTCATCACCATCAACATCATCATCATCACGTTTTCTTTTGTTATTCTTCTGTAAAAAGAGAATCAATCATAAATATACTAGTAATAACATAAGATCTACCTAACTTAACTGATTCTATCATTTTCTTATTGTTTTAAATAATTACAGTTAAAAGATTTCACTTAGTTTCTTACTTTAATTAATATTTCATTCAAACAATATATATTTATAAGAATTTTGCAAATTACACTTACCCCATCAACTGGACCATCATAAGGATCAACATCCATAGGTGCATCTCTGTGATCGTTCACTCCACTGGGACCTGCACCGGCATCGTTGACCCTTGTAACTCTTTTCTTAGCATCACGATTTTGAAGACCACGTTTAGCACAACAATTTTACGCTCTTCACGGGGTGGCTCATCATTACCGGATCACCTATTATCAGATGAAGGCATCGTTGTTTGTTGTTAGTGGTGTGTTGTTGGTGTTGTTGATTGTTGTGTGCAACCCTCCTCATTTCCTTCCTCCACCCTGTAAAATCCACAGCGTCGGTATGCTGGTTGAGCAGATATAGGTCGACCAACTGTAATAAATAATCAATGAATAATGATAATAATAATAATATAATAATAATAATAATAATAATTAATTAATAATAATAAGAAATAATAATAGTAAAAATAATAATAATAATAAAAATAATAATAATAATAATAAAATAATAATAATGATAATAATAATAAAACTTTCAGAAAAAATAAATAATTAAAAAAGTTACAGAAAAACTACAACAAAAATTATTAAAAAATTTCCAAAAATAAATAAATCCAAAAATTCTCAAAAAAACATAAAATTAAAAGTTTAAAATAAATTTAACAATTAGTTAAGAATGAAGACAAGAAAAATTACCGAAACATGTGTCTATAGAAATAAATTTTGTAAATTAAAAATAAAATTTGTTTAAATCTAAAAAATAAAAAAAATAAACAAGAAATAAAAGCAAACATTTTCATAAGAGTGTGAATCTTTTCCCGCGTTGAAAATATTAAGCTGTGCCATTCTGATTCTTAACAAGAGCTTCAATAATCTGGTGATTCTTATCAAGACAACTGTATAAAAAATATTATCAAATATTATTATCATCAGTATATTAGGAATATTAAAACTATAAAAAATATTGTATTTCCAAATATATTACTTATTATTAATTATTATTACCAATCACGCAACGGAAAACACACCTAGTGACTATCGCTCACTAAGATGTAGACTCTACGACAGACTGAATATAACTAACAGCTAACAACACCCAAGCATGTGTTATATACACCGTTTCCTCCCAAACATTACGAAATCCCTATAACTCCGCCCTCTTTCAGAAATTTTCAAACCCTAACATGAAACATTAACCCCTCCCTCCATTTTGCATCTTTATGCTTTATATATATAAGTTGAAATAAATATTGTTGTTAACAGTTTTGAATAAACATCGGTATGATGAACACCTTAGAAAAATTCGTGTTTAGATCCCCCTGTACATCTCTTGTGTGTGGTCCTACAGGATCTGGTAAGACTTTTGCATTGTTATATTCGAACAACTCCCCGTGAAAATAATCTGGTGTTACAGTGTGTACCAAGAAAAGTTTAACGAGTATAAAGATGTGATTCAATTTCATGAAGGTATATACGATGTTAAAGGAAAATATACAGGGTCATAAAATTATTATCCTTGACGACTTGATGCATAAACTGAATGAGGATATAGCTGAAACTTTCACAGTCTTCTCCCATCATTTAAATGTCACTGTGTTTTTTATAACACAAAATATCTTTCATCAGAATAAATATATGAGAGATGTGTCTTTAAATACACAATATTTAATTTTGTTCGGTCAAAGAAGAGATGTAAGTCAAATCAATGTGTTAGCAAGTCAAATGTTTCCTATGCAAAGAAAAGAATTCCTGAAGGTATATAAAGAAGTTACATCTATCCCACACGGTTATTTACTGTGTGATCTTCATCCTAAGAACACATACAGAGTACTGTTACGTACAAACATCTTACCTAACGAAACTGAAATTGTCTACATCCCTGAATAACAATGAGTAAGCTTGTTGAAAAATATTTACCTGTTATAAAAAATTATAGGAAACTAAGTAAGGCTGAAAAATGTAAACATCTAAAATGTACATCATTTACCCGACTCGTATGTGAAATTTGTCTTAACCTTATAAAAGGAAATGTTCCAATAAAAGAGCATCAGAAACAAAAGTTACGTCGACATAGCAACATCCTCAGAAAACTTACACGTAAAATTAAAAAGAAGAATTTTTTAAAGAAAAAGAAACTGGTACAGACAGGAGGAGCCTTCCTCCCTCTATTATTTAGCATTGTAACAAAAGCAACTAAATTACAACTGGTCAAAAAGATAATAATAATAATAATAATAATAATAATAATAATAATAATAATAATAATAATAATAATAATAATAATAATAATCACACACACACATGCACGAAGAAGGTAAGTGGTTATGCTGCTTTTGACACGAAAAATAAATAATATTACTGCACAACAGCAACAGCAACAAACAACAACAACAACAGCCACAACAACAACAACAACAACAACAACAACAACAACAACACCAACAGTTCGAACAACAGATCGGGTATAACCCTTATCAACCGTTGATTCAACGCCTTTGAGTTTATATGATCCGCAAGTTGAGCAGATAAATAATTACGAGAAGTTACTGTAACGAATATTAAAACTCTGATGTTAATATTCACGAAAAAGAATCCTATATCAAAATGCTATACAAAAATTAGTCAATCTAAAAGCTTTATTTAATTCACCTAAGGAAGATTCAGCTCCAGCACCAGATACTAAGATTGAAGTGAAGAGAGAAGATAATTTTAAACATGTCCTCAAGGAAAGCTTACCAATGAGAAGTAAGAAAACGGGTTTAGCTCTATATAATATTTTAAAAGATCAGATTACATGGAACGAGCTCGGTCAAATCATTATTGACGGGGAAACAATACTTGGATCGAATATTGTTGACTTGATATCCGATCTCTCGCGTGATTGGAAGAAAGCTCCAGTGGCAGGATGGAACAGGATCAAAAACTTCAGACTATTAATTTTCCGAGAACTTTAATCCAGAATAAACAAAGATTAACGGATCTGGATAATATTCCAATGTCTCCTAGACCAGATGCGAGTCCTTCTGGTACTTCTTTTGCATCGACCAGATTTAAGTTGCTAAGTAGAAACACATCACGCTCAAGTGCAGGTAGAATAAGAAAAAAAACATCCATTGCATCAAAATGGATTAGTTCATAATTATTTATTGGGCTTTTTTTTTATGATTGTATTGTTTGTAATTTAAAATAATGTATATACAAGTTATGATATCTTTCTGTATACATCTGCTATGTTTTTAGACTTGTAATTAAAAATAGTTAATATTATTTTGTAGTTAAAATAAAATATTTCATATACATTTTGTTTTTATGTCCCCTTTCAGTATAAATGAATATAAATTTTATTGTTAATGTCATTGTGAGTCATGGAGGTTAAGGAGGTACACATAAGAAAGAAGCTCCGGTAAATAATAATAATAATGGAAAGAGAAAGAGTCTTCAGGGGTTCAAGAATGCAGAGGGGATATGGTTTAGAGGATTTTTTTGTTTGTTATTTGCAGAGCTTATTCCTGTTTAAATCAGAGGTAACAGCCCCTGCCAAAAGCAACAGAACGGAATAAACACAACTAGATATTATGGGGGTGTCGACCCTCGTAGTGCTGTAAAACGTCGCTTAGCCGATGTTTCAGATGAAATGTTAGATGATGTTAAACGAAAACTACGACGTAAGATGACTGGTCAAGGTGTTAGAAAGGTGAAAAGACGTTGTATAAAACGTCTTAATAATAATAATAAAAAAAAGAAAAGAAAAAGTAAAAAAAAAAAACCTCGTAGCAAGAAACGTCAAAATAAAAAAAATAATAAAAAAAAAATATGCAAACGTAAAATAAAGGATATTTTTGAATAATAATATGTGGCAACTTGTACTTAATATATAGATGTGTACCTAAAGAATATTTTCATTAAAGGTTTAGCGTTAGAGTCGATAAGATGCATTTCCTCCATCCCTCCAGCCCAGACTGTTGTAAGAGTGAATTGGACTTCTCAGTGAACCCTACACAGATCAGCGTGAGTGAGTCCAATTTTATTAGTATTAATCCCGTTCACGCGATCACAAATACCGATGTACCTCTCGAATTCAATATCCCAGGCACTTCTGACCAATATCTTGACCCTTCGAATGTGTTTTTATATTTGAAAGTGAAATTAGTAAACGAAGATGGATCAGATCTCACAGGAACCGATCACGTAGTGTACTCCGAGACAAATTTCCTGTATACATGTTTTAATCAACTTGAGGTGTTTTTAAATGAAACTTCTCTCGGAGCGTCAGCGGCAAGTTACCCTTATCGAAGTTATATTGAAACTTTACTAAATTATTCTCAAGATGCGAAAGAGTCTCACCTGCAATCATGTGGTTACTATAATTTAAAAGATGTAGAGAAACATAGAACCGACGCTGCTAAGGCTAAAAATAACACGTATGAATATTATGGACGTGTAAACGGTGATATATTCTCTCAGGAAAGACTTATTCTATCATCAGTGGACACCCGCATCAGGTTAACTAGATCTGCACCTGAATTTGCTCTTAATGTTAAAAGTGCTCTTTTAGCAACAACTACCGCTCCAAAACCTATTTTCAAATTACTGGATGCTTATCTATATGTACGTAAAGTGAAATTATCTCCCATTAAACATATGGAAATAGAGAAATCTCTTTTAACCGATACAGCAAAATATCCAATCAAGAGAATTGAGACTAAAATTTTTAACTTTACCCAAGGATTATCGAGTATTAATATACCTAACATCGTCAATGGTAGCTTACCTCAGAAGGTAATAATAGGAATTGTAGAACACGATGCTTATTCTGGAAACTATGGAAAGTCCGCCTTTAAATTTACCCATTTCGGCCTTAGGGGTATCAGTTTGCATGTGAATGGTCAACCATACGGTCGTGATTATGAGATGATATATGAAGACTCACATTCTCAATGTTCGCGTCCTTTTTACGATTTATTTGCCAATACTGTATCTTGCAGCGATAACGGTACAGGTGTTGATCTCAAGACTTATGCTGAAAACAGTAATTTATATGCATACGATCTCACAGCTGATCTTTCAGCTTGTAATGCTTATCATCTCAATATCCTAAGAAAAGGAACATTAGGATTGAGTCTAAAATTTGGACAAAGTTTGACATCCTCAATCTCAGTTCTGGTGTATTTGGAACATCCTCAAATCATCGAGATTGACAGAGTACGAAATATAATCTTGAATTATTAAAGATGAATGAAGAAGAAATAAAAGTTATGTTTAAAAACGAACGAAAGAAGATTTTTAGGTGTATTCGCCTGTAATGAACTTAGCTCTGCGAAATGGATACAGACTCTGGTCTTATCTTCAACACTTCTCCTCGGGATGTATCGAGCAATGGATTGATAGCAGTGTATAAGAATTAAAAATAATGTTGTATATTTCTTTGACTCTCTCTGCATTTAGATTTTATGAATATAATCAATATGTAACATCTTTTTAAAATATAATAATGTCCATATGTTAAGACCCTTATGTTTTCCTACTTTTAACCTATCAGTTCTAATTTATGTGGTGTATACTGTATTTATTTCATTATATGTTTTTTAAATAATGTTTCTTTTAATAAACTTGTAAATATATTTGATGCTAAAAATTTATATGTCAATGATTATATAGTTTGCACTTATGTTATAAACGCTTTAAAATAAAAACTTGTTTTTCCTCTACTTTTATCCAAAGAACTATTTATGCCTAAAGAAAATATGATTGAAAACAATAGATCAATAGATCACAGATCAATAGATCATAGATGGACAGAAGGGTGGCGGAGAGGGTAGTTGGATTTACTGATTTAGGGTATGTAAAAACGTAAATTTTTACGTTATAAACATGAAAAGCATAAAAGATTTTAGTAAAAACAAAAATAAATTAAAAAATAAATAAAAAATAATAAATTTTTGAAAAAAATTAAGTTGAAAACAAAAGCTCACTCGTAAAAGTTGAAAAAATTATAACAACCTTATATATAAAGAAAAATAATATCCCTGTCTTTAATTTAGATGAACATTTCCCATACCCTCCCCAAAAAACCCAACCCCTATTTATTTGTAAGGCAAAATTTGTATAATTTTTTACCTAAATATAGATATCTGTTGTAAAAAAAATAATAATAAGATAATATAAACTAGTGACAGCTTTTTATTAATACAAGATATAAAATTTTCATTGCAAGATATATACAAAAATATATATATATATATATAATATATATATATATATATATATATATATATATATATATATATATATATATATATATATATATATATATAGAAAACGTTAAAACTATTTTTAAAACCATCATATTTCTATTTATTTGTAAGGCAAAAATTTGTATAATTACAATCTAAAACTTGGCATACCGGTCTTTAATTTAGGTTAACGATCATTTCCCATACCCCAATTTCACTCCCCCCAACACTACAACCACACACTGATCAGAGCAGTATATATATATATATATATATATATATATATATATATATATATAGTATATATATATATATATATATAGTATATATATATATATATATATATATATATATATATAAATATATATATATATATATATATATATATATATATATAGAAAACGTTAAAACTATTTTTAAACCATCATATCATTTATTTGTAAGGCAAAATTTGTATACTACACCCAAAACTTACATACCGGTCTTAATTAGGTTAACGAACATTTCCCATACCCCCTACTACAACCATGTTAAACGATCATGTATATAGTAGAGTATATATATATATATATATATATATATATATAGCAGATATAGGTATATATATATATATATATATATATATATATATATATAGAGAAAGATATATATATATATATATATATATATATATATAGAAAACGTTAAACTATTTTTAAACCATCATATTTATTTATTTGTGGGCAAAAATTTGTATAATATAATCTTCAAAACTTGGCATACCGGTCTTTAATTATTAATTGATCATTTTCCATACCCCATCACCCTCTAAAAAAACTATCAATGAACTGAAATGCAGAGGAAAAATAGGCTGAGTGCCAAAAAAGTACCAAACATGCATTAAATAATAATAATAATAATAATAATAATAATAATAATAATAATACAATAATAATATTAATAATAATAATAATAAATATAATAATAATAATAATATTAATACACACAAAAAAAAATTGAAAAATTTTTTTCCGTTTTTATTTCTTCTTCTTAGAAAAACCATTAAAAGAAAAAAAGAGAGAACTTTCACCCGATCCTCCACCAGCCGTACCTATACACCCGCACACACACACACACACACAACACACACACATACAAAATAATACACACACACACACACACACACACACACACACACACACACACACATACACACACACATAGAGAGATATATATATATATATATATATATATATATATATAGATAGTATATATAGGTATATAAGAAATATATATATATATATATATAGTAGTATATATATATATATATATATGGTATATATGTATATATATATATATATATATATATATATATATATATATATATATATATATATATATAACCCTATATCTAAAACCTTGAAGCATTTATATATAATATATATAGTATATATAGTATATATATATATAGTGAGCAGCAAGCATATATATATATATATATATATATATAGCATATATATATATAACCCTTGGTCTGTAGTTTTTATTTA